>LPNX011135563.1:5109-57099 GCA_001517045.1 Pseudotsuga menziesii | reverse complement strand
CATACATGCATATTTCTGAATGTAACAACTGCTCAAGACCAATTTTGAATGCCATGGGGATTTGTCATAAATTTAAAAGTCTATCTAAAACCTAGAGGTCACTCGTACATCCTAGCTTCATTATCAGAGTATGTTATTTAAGCATCTCTACTACACCGTAGCATAAGGGTGAATGAAATTCCTAGTTTGTGGGGAACACTACTATAAATCTATATGAAAGAGGTGAGTTTTGTGGCTAGAGACACCTTTCACTCATTATCTTATGGCTTCATCCACTTTACATTGAATTCATCAGCCGTGTGTATCCTTGGTTCAATAGATCTCTCATGCAACCTTTATTTTGGTTCCATGATAAAAAAAAGAGACTAGCTGTCCTCCAACCCATATAACATCCCACCCTATAACTTGGTTTTCAAAGATGCTCCCCCACCACTCTTTCATAGGAAAATTTATTTGCCGAATATCTATAGGGAGTGGATATTTGGGACAAGAGCCTCTAATAGAAAATAGGTTTAAGAGGTTGACTCGTCGGGGTACTGAATAGGCTTGCTGGAAGCGGGTACTGGCCTATGGTATGATTAGGTAAATCTGACAGGGTACTGAACAGGCTCGCTGGAAGTGGGTACTGGCCTATGGTATGAGTAGGTAAGCCCGACAGGGTACTAAACATGCCCTAATGAAAGAGGGGAATCTTCTTGGGTAGAAAACTTGTTAAAAAAAAGAGAAAAAAATGAAAATAATCTATGATAATAAAAGTTGTTGTGGGTCTACTGGAGGAAGGTATGTATGGTTGATCTAAATAAAATGAACTCCATCAATCTACCATTTGATAATGCTTGTAAGTTTCACCTAAGAACCTGTTGTCTAATTCATAACTATACCTAGGATGTCACTATCCTAGAAGTGGGACCCATAAACTTAGGAGCTTAATGAACTCGAAATTCAAACTCTGTCCATAATTACTTGAATGACGATAAAACTTTACAAAGTAGTAGGGGTGACTGGTTTCCTATAGGATTTACAGACTATCTATACCCTCATGTTTTCTATTTTAACCCAGTCTTAATTCATTCATAGCATGAGGATGTGCCATACCTTCATTCAGGGGGAGAGAGTTTCAGTTTATATGGTCTTCATAAGCATGAATTATTATTAGTTGGCAGAATTGTATGTATTAAGAAATCTTAAATAATATGAAGTCGTTTTGGTTATCTCATAACATAACATTATTTTTTAAGTTCTAGCTTTCATGCAGTAATAAAGTTGGCTTAGTTTTGTTGAAGTTTGCCTATAAAATATTGATGATCAAGCAGAGTTTTTGAATAAATGAAAAACCACTTCTAATTCATTCATGGCACACAGACGTGCCACACCTTTCCAAGGATAATTTTAGGGGCGGAATTTAGCCCAATGGGCTATTTTTCCATGTTTTTCTCCAAAAAAAGATTCACCATTTTGCATTTTTTGAAGCCCTGTTTCGCCTAATTTTGATGGGGTAAAAATTTTCACCCTAAAAATCACCAAATTATTATATAAACGAAATAAAATCCTTGGAAATTAAAATATTTTTTGAAAAATATCGCCAAACATTTTATAGTTGGTGTTTTAAGAATTGGTAAGATTCAACAACATTTATACACTTTTAAATAAGTGTGGTTCCTTAAAATCATCCTTGTGCCTTTGGTCTGGGGGAGTGTTGGGCTCCAGAATTGTCTTTTACAATGATGTTATTTACGTTAATTTCCCATCCTATCTACCATGATTTAACACATCTATGTTCAATAAGGCTATATTTTACTTTGTTTTATTAATTAAAATCTCGTAAATGTAAAGTGAGACTAATATGTCATTTCGATGTATTAAACACAATATTGTACAAATAATCAGCATTTCAGCATTCCATTCGGTCTTGAGTTTCGCACTTAGTTTGATGACATGTTTCTTATTGGTTCCCTAAGTTTGGCTTGCCTTTTTCTTTCGGCTCTCATTGATCCTGTAATACTTTTACCTTATGATTCTTGCTAGTCCTCTCGATCCTGCATGTGAAAATTAAAACAATAAAGTGATGATAAACTTGTGATAATATTTTAGATTTAAACAAGGGGTGACAGGAGCGGGGGGGATACTTTTGGATCCCGGAGAATATGTAGAACAAACCTTCGTGTGGGGTCTAGGTAACAGAACTAACAATGAAGCTGAGTGGCTGGCTCTAATCTAGGGCCTTCATCTTCTAAACACTAAGAAGCTTCGAAAGGTTTTGATATTCAGAGACTCCAGGCATGTCATCTACAAATTGATCAACGGATACCCTTCTGGAGCAGTCAAATGCCGCTGCCTATTTGAAAAAGCTAAGCTTCTCATGTCTAAATCCTATGAGGCTTTTCACATCCTTCGGCACAATAATAATGCAGTGGACAGTTTGGCTAATGTGTATGCCACTCTCCCACAAGGTCATTACAGTCAGTATGGAAACCATCATATCCTCAAATTCATTCCTTAAATGTGGTGTTGGAAGCCCCCTCCCTGACCTCTCTATATGGGGATTATCATAGTGAAGTTCTTAACCCTCCTTCAATATTTTGGAAACCATAAAGGCCCCCTTCCTTCTCCTCCTATTCTCTTTTTCACTCCCCTCTCCTTATCTTACTCCCCTTATCCCTCCTTCCTCATCTCCCTAAGACCCCTTCTCTATCCCCCACTCCTTATCCTTATCCCCCCCTCCTCCTATCTACCTCTCTCCCCACTTCACTTCCTCGCAGCTGGCCTCCACTCCTCCCATCCTCTCGACGGTTCCAAGCATTTACTAAACTGTCCCGCCAGATCTCCTCTCTCTGCCGCGTGGACTTTCTCCTATCTTCTCTATATCTTGATCTTAGCAGAAATTAAGACCATTCGGCCCTTGGTTAATTGCTATCCTTTTTCGTACGCTTGTTTTCACCTCGTCCATTATTCTATGCCATCTCCTTGCAGCGACATGCTTATTTACTCTGCTCCGGACCTTGGCTATGGTTCTCCTGAAACTGTGCGAATCCTCCTGAATGTAGTAGCAGGTGTTGAAGGAGGGAGGCTGCTGGGCATCCCGTGGCAAGCTCTCCCTCTAACTCTTTCCTTTGTGAAGGAGAGGCTTGCTCTCGCAGCCTTCTCCAATTGCCATTGTAGTTTCCCCTCCGCATCTTGGTCTTTAGGCCCTGGCTTTGGTGTAAATCTTATGCATTCTGGTAGTTTGAGATGAAGTTCGGTCTTGGGTTGTCTCTGCACTGGGTGGCAGGAAGGTGCTGTGGGTACTTTGGTATGTACAGAAAGGCACAGGGGTTCTGTGTTGCAGCAGGAGCTTACAGTGCTCAGTCGTTTTCTTAGTGTTCCCTCGGTTGAGATTCAGGATTGTGTTCTCGCTGCTTGTTCCTTGCACAGTCAATTTGCTTGCATTAAGATCTCTGCTGAAGCTGGAAGAATGTCTCATGCTGGTGAAAACACAGGAATAATGGATATCAAGAAGAACCTGCGACGTTTGTATGAGATGACAGTAATTGGAGTCATGGACAACAAAGAAATAGCACGGGAAATCAAAAGCATGGAAGAAACAGTGAGTTACACCTCTTTGCAGATCAGTAACCACGACGCTTGGATTGATGATAATGAAAGTAACCTTCGAGAGATGATGGACAAAGTTGACAGGATACAGGAAGATCTTGAGCGTTTGATCACCATGAATCAGGGAAGCAGGGTGAATGGAGCAACTGCAGAAGCTGAGCACCCAATGGAGGAAGAATCAGTAGTGCAGCCCAAGAATTTTAGAGGCAACCTTTAATCTATTTTCTTTTCTTATGGTTAAATATTCTACTGTCTTTTATTATGTAATCAGTTTATAAGGGTATATACTACCCGAGACATTAGCTATTTTGGAAAAACTCTGTGTGTAGTTTTTTGGAAAACTCTTAGGTTAAGCCTTCTGTGCAACAATTTTGATCTACAGGAATACTTTGTCTTGCCACTACTATAATGAATGGCTGTGCACAGCTTGTTTTATAAAATCCTTTTTTTAGTTTTTGTTAAAAAAAATAAAAATTAGATTTAAACAAGTAAAATTAATAAAATATTATTATTTAAAGACATACTAACCTTTAAAAAAAATTGTTCAAATCTAAAAAAGGAAAATTATTATAAAACTAAATCATCTATAAAATATTTTAAAAAAGGTTTAAAGTTGAAATCTATTAAAGAATGAATACTCAAACATTGGTTTCATTAGCCATAACGTGTAAGTGCACATTTTGTTGACTTTCCATAGCCTCCATTTAATTAAACAAAATAACTAATTTTAATTAATGAGTGATATCTTTTGGCTTTTTCATAACCATTAACTAATATAATATGCAATCTACTTTTACGTCATGACTAATTTTGGTTTGGATTTTCATAACTATGACTAATGTGTAATATATCTATGCAAATACCACAGGTTTGGGAAATCACGTGAACAGTTTAATGGGTCGAGATCATTTGTGAGGAACTAAGATCATTTGTGAGGAACTAACCCAACCATCGAGCCTGCTATTTTTAGAATTAGATTATGAACTAATTTCAATAATGTAAAACCCATATTTTTAGGAATAAATATTTGTGGACTGCCATATTGCACCTTGGTTTGTGTGCACATGGGAGCAGATCTCTCCAAATGGGATAATAGGTTTGAAGAAAACCTAACCAGCTACAAAACCCAGAATTTGTTTGACCAAACTCGCAACCACGAAAGAGTTATTGAGGGGGGATTTTTACGAATTATGCAAGATTCCATTTTCTTGGTTGGTCGTTTTCTAAGTTTGTTTCAGATCATAAAGATAGTCGCTCTGATGTATGAATATATATATATATATAGAGGATTTTTTCTCACTCAGTGGGGGATATGTAATTGCTGTTGAAGACTTTGTGTTTTATAATATACAAGCTATGTACTATCTGCTGCAAATTCGTGTGTATATGCATTTGATGACTAATTAATTGGTAGAAATTGACCATTGTTCCTGGGAGCAGGGATAATTTTAGGGGTGAATTTTAGCCCATAGGCTATTTTTAGGGGTTTTTCTCCAAAAAAAGATTCACCATTTTGCATTTTTTGAAGCCCAGTTTTGCCCAATTTTGACGGGGTAAACTTTTTTCACCCTGAAAATTGCCAAATTATTATACAAACGATAAAAAATCCTTGGAAATTAAAATATTTTTTGAAAAATATCGCCAAACATTTTATATTCGGTGTTTTAAGAATTATATTTGGTGTTTTAAGAATTGGTAAGATTCGCCAACATTTATACACTTTTAAATAAGTATGGTTCCTTAAAATCATCCCTGCATGTGAGGGCCCCTCAACGATAGTGGATTTCATTTTGTTTTATCTCTATCAATTCAGCTAAGTATTGTGTGCATTGTGTGATTCCATATTTTCATTTTGTTTTCATCACTCAGCTAAGTAATTGTGTTGTCAATATTGTCTAATATGTAAACATGTTTTTCATATTCTTAATCAACAGTATGAATGTTTTATGAAAACGTTTTAAAAAAGTTATGAATCAACCTATTTTATAAAAACATTTTTGCTTTGTCTCATGCGTTTCATGTCATTTGAGCTCACCCCAAATAGATAGCAAAGATATCTCTAGTCTACTTTATTTCATGCAATACTGTTAATGCTCTTATTATAGATTAGGGTTTGAAGTTTAATTTCTTTTTCATGCATTTGAATTCATTTCCATTCTCTTGCATATTGGATCCAAGAATTAGTTTTCATTGCTGTAGCTTTCATTGATTAGAAAGGATTGCATTTTCAGTTTCATTGAGTTAATTAATAATAGGAATTAGTCTTTACATTGGATGCTATCAAGTAATTTCTTTTACATAGTATAGTAAGCTTTGCTTTGATAATTTGCAATTTGAATTCACATAGTATAATTGTATTTCAATCCTCAATGCATTAGTCTTTGGTTTATTTTGATCATAGAATCATCTTCGATTTGTTCAAATAGTTGTGATTGAAAAGCAAGTAGTATAGTTTCCTATTTTCAAATAGTTAGTTGCAAGTGAATTTGTTTGGTGGATAAATTTCTGATTTTGCACAGGTAAAATATATTTTCAATTTATAAAATAGGATAGGTAGTTTGCTTACAGTTTGAATGATTATTTAAAAATAGTTTTGCTTATTTAGCTTAGACTTAACAATAGTATTCCTTGTAAAAAAATTCGTAATTAGAAAATTTCATTTATTTTATTATAGTTTTAAATGCAAGTTTAATTTAGAATAGTTTTAATTATAAGTAATAATTCATTTTAAGATTGAATTGAACAATGAACTCTATGCTGATATAAAACTTATTAAAACTCAAGTTAATGAAATCTATTAATTTGATAAAACCACTGAAATATTAAATGAGAAATCAATTACAAAGTTCACTTTCTGTCGCATGTTCTGCTTTCTGTGTCATTACATAGTTTTCTGTTTACTTAATTTAGTTTCTGAATCATATTAGAATGAGTGGTTTTATTAGCTATTCATTTGCAAGGATATGTTTTAGAGGTAGGATTGTATTGAAGTCAGTTTGAACATTATTTCATTGTTGCAATTATGTTAAAGCTTGAAATTTGAATGCTTTGTAGATTTTAGAATTGATTGTATTTAGTTACCATTAAGATATTAAATATGAATTGAATTAATGAACAGTAGATTAAGAATCTTAGTATTAAACGTTTCAAATGATTTCTAGATTAGATTAGATCAAAATAAGCTTTAATCCTGCACATACAGTGCTTGTACCTCAAAGGTTACCTTCCCGGGTTGACAATTAAGTGTTGAATTAGATAGTGCATATTTTACCCAACAACATCTTCATCTTGAAGAAACTCTTCCACCTCTGTTATCATTAGTTCTATCAGGATGTGCTTGCTGGTTTGAACTGTTGGCTTCACCTTTCTATTGTTGTTCCCTTCCTCCAGAGCCTCTCACCTTTGCTTTCTGACTCTGCTTTCTCATCAGCTTCTCCTCAGCCTTCAAGGAAACCTGATATGCTTCTTCAATAGATCTCAATGACAACAAACCCAATTCATCTTGTATATCAAATATTATACCATTGACATACCTAGATACCCTCTTTGGTGTGTCTTCCATATGTCCAGATATGATATTTACCTTATAAAATTCCTCAGTATACTCCCTAATTGTCATTGACTTTTGCTTAAGATTTTGCATTTTCCTAAAAAAAATCAAATTATAATCCTTAAGAAGAAATTTACCTTTCAATTTTGTTTTCATTTTGTTCCAGCTATTATTCCTAGCATTGTTCTTCAATATTCTCTCCTCTTGCACACCATTCCACCATAAGGATGTATTCCCTCTTAACCTTGCGACATCAAATCTAACTTTCCTATCCTCTTTTTCTCCAACAAAATCAAATTGTTTGTTCATACCATTGATCTAATCAATTAACTCCTATGGATCCAAGCTTCCACCATAGAATGGCACATTAGCTCTTGAACTAGGACCTGCACCAAAAATATACCTCAACATTCTTACCTCGGGAGTTTCATCAGTTGTCTCCTCCTCCTCTTCAGGTATCTCTTCATCACTTGTGTCTTCAGTGTTCTCATGATGTCTTCCAGTTTCTAAGGCTTCCAGCCTTGATCTCAGATATCTTACCTCCTCTCTTAATTCTGCATTGGCAATAGGTCTTCCTCGCCTTCTCCAACCTCTTCTAACTATGACCTCCATCTCCTGGCACAAAAGTTCACTACTAGATACAATTTTCCTGTCACCTTGCATTTCATATAAGAAAACTACTCCAACCTCATAAACTAACAATTTCACAATCTTTCAGAAACAAAGACTATTGTGACCACACTCTCATACCTTCACGCAGAATCCCTTTTCTACTATGATACCAGAATGATGACCTCTCTGTCTATGTTAATTAGACAAAATCAAAACACAAAGTTAAACTAGTTAGTTTTAAATAGTTTATCCCTCATAGCAATCCTCGACGAAGCGCTTTTCCATAACCCCTCCTTGCATATCATCAAGACACTGTGACCAAGATCCTCAACCTAGGGCTTATTGCAATGGTGGAAAAGGTAATTTCGTATACAAAAGTTTTGAATGCGATATTCGATCCATTCAATCCACGTCAGAAAACCATGAAGCCACTGTGGTTTCCATCACACCACCAAGGAATTTGTAACATTCCAGCAACTCCGAGTGTGATATTCTCTTGCAATCATTGAACAATTTATTGATTGATCTCCTATGTTCGGCTGTAAGCTTGTTAACCAATCATCCATAACCATTGATCTACCTCCACAATGTAGAATAACCCTTGATTAACTATGTATAAACCATTCACTTGATCTCTGCACATTTAAACAAAGGATTTCTTGCAATTCTTATAATGTATCTATGAATTTCCACCAATCACCTTAGATTTCAATTAATATAAACATCATAGTATAGATTTAAACTAGAATTGTTCATAGTTAGGTTTAGAAACTTCAATCCATATCTTCCTCATGCACAAATCCATTATACAGATTATGAAATCTCTATATATAACAGCAATTACACATACATAATTGCAACTTTATCAATTATGCATAAGAAATCAAATTCAAGAGACTAATAAACCTCTTTTCAAGCTTGACTTGTCAAATATATCTATACAACTAGAGATTCATATCTATGGGTATGCTCCAGGAAATTGATTCCGATCTCCCCTCCGATCTAAACTCCAAGATTTATGAGTTAAACAAGCTTCTTCGCACTATCCTAAGCTCTGTGAGCTAAACTAAGCTATCAAAGAAAAATAACTCAAACTGAATTAAATACAAGCGGATTCTGTTTCCAGATCCTATAACCAAGGAACTCAATCTTTATTCAAACTATTAAAAACCTATGACCCATCACTAACTGAATACTAGAATGTCTCAACAGACTTCAACTCAACCCTATCTGTTACACATGGAAAGGATCGAGTATCCTTATCCAAATTTATCCATTTTTTGCAAAATAAAAGAAATTACGTATGTGTGAGATTCTAGGTCTCTTTATGATTTCTCATGACCTTGTGAAGTCTTAGATGACTTCACTTATGTATTTTATGCTCTTGCATTAGTTTTGAAGTTTAGTTATATTTTAAAAAATGGGTTTTTATATGGATTTTTTTAATATTCCATAACAATCTTTGGTGGATTCCAACGAATGGCATATGGTTGGGCAAGAACATGTGTCTTTATAACATGGTTATCATTTTTATCACATGTAACCAAAATTTGGGGATTTGTGATGCCATATTGAGGGAAGTAATCAAGTGTGAAAACCCAATTATGTGCAATTTGACTTAGCCATTTTAAGAGGGAAAACTTACATTTTGGATCGATGCTATTAAGAGCTAACTAAGAGGCTATGTTTGGGATCAATGGTTTATTCCCAAGGAGGAAGAGCTCAAGCTATATAATCCCAAACATTTGCATCATAAGGGACATTAGGTATTGGAATGCAATTTTAATGGAGAGCTTGTGATAGCTTAACTTTGAGTTCCATTTGGGAGAGAGGCTCCATTTTTTAGGTTCCATTGAGAGGAATTCACAGCTCATGTTAGATATGCTATGTTTGGAGGCTTGATTTGAGAGAGAGACTCCATTTTGCTCCATGTTGTTTTGGAGGTCATGCTTTATACTTTGATCATGTTTGGAAGAACGTTGTTTTGCTCGAGGCTTGAGGGTCGTGGAATAAAGTTGTTCAAATAGCATGATATCTACATCATGGAGAATTTTTGATTATGCAGATTGTGTAACCTAAGGAGGATGAACTATAGATCTCACGCCAGTGAAAATTATGCCCTTCGACGCTCTCAGTCCGAAGCACATTTTGTGAAGGACTTGGATTGAGGGTGTAGCCTTTCAGATGCAATTATTGTGAAAGAGAAGATTGGGATCAATTGGTGAAAATTATGCAGGTAAATCCATATGATTTACTTTTATACATTTTGACATCAAATTAATGGATCGGTCCCTCTATTTTGACTAGGCCTAGAGACGTAGCTAGGGAGGTCTTCGTGAAATCCATTATCATCTCGTCTTCCATTGATGATTGAATGTCTTGGTTTTTTATTGTTGATTTATAATTCATACTTTATTAGATGCTTATGTTGACATGGACTAAGATGCCAGAAAAATTGTCCTTATCTAGAATTTGATGTGATAAGGTTCTCACCAATTCTAGATCATGCTAGCCTTTGACAATGGTTTGTGTCATAGAAATGGTGTTACGGTGGAGAGAGTTTCCATAGGGGTCAGATTCCTATCACCTTTCCAACTTCCAACTAAAACTAATAATGTTTTATAAAATTTGTTAACCACACATTTTGATTAAAAGTTACATGTTTGACTAAATGACTTGATAAATGTTTTGCTATATTTGACCAAAAAAATTCCTTGTGATGGGCATTTTCTCATCAAAATCCAACCCTGGTTTGTAGTATTCATTATAATAAATTTCAAAATCCATGGAGCTTTTACATCATGTTTATCACAAATTCATATATTTTTACTTTTTTATTTATTAAAATTTTTGTTATTTATGGTGATAAAATGAATGAAGTTATTTTTTCCTATATAAAAATATATAGGATCTACATATTGTTAGAATATTTACACAATTAGGAGTTAGTTAAGATCAACTTGTGTAATATATCCGTTAGGTAAAGTGTGTTTCTTTAGTATACATTAGTATGCATTTGTAAATATTCTAATCCGACGGTCATGATATGTTCTAGACATAAAGTGATCTGACAGTTCAACCTCTCTTAGATCATACCTACCATTGATTCGTGGCTTAACACCCGATTGGTCCATGATCTCTATTTAAAGAGAATGGAGGGTCCTTGGCTAGTGGATCGATTATGAGAAGCTCATTTGTAACTTTTCTTCTTTTACATAATAAATTGCTCCAAGTACCTATTTGGCTGGGGTTGTGGACTGTTTCTCTCTCTCGAGGGTTTTAACCACGTGACAAACATCGATGTATTGATCTGTGATCTATTTGTATGAATTCGTTTCTCTAGGTGTTCAGTCTTTTGGGAGTACCGTGTGTACCCCAACATGGCATTAGAGCGTTTATGAAGAGTCCCTTCTAGTTTTGATGAAGATCTGGAACCGATGTTGGTGAAACTTTGAAAGGGTTTTCAGTTCTAGATTTTCTGTGCATTTGTGGCCTGTGGGAGCTATTCCATTACGTTCGGAGCATTGTTTCCATTAGGAAATAATTTTTGTTTCATCGAAAACCGTTTCTGTTTGATCCAGAAACACCCATTGCGGCAAATCTGAAGGTATAATGTTACAGTGACGGATTTGTTTTATATTTTTTAAATCTCTCATATTTTATCAGTTTTACTTAGTCTCAAACTATTGCCTTCCCTGGCTGTATATGCTCTTTTCCGTGCACCTTGCGTGATCGCAGTGAATCAAAAACAGAAAGGCAAAGTTTTTTCTTGTCTTATCGGCTATGTATGCTCTTTGACGCGCACCTTGTGCGACCGTGCCGAATCAGAAACAATGAGAAAACTTGAAAACGTAGAATTTGTGGGGAAGCTAACCAAGATCTAACCCCTTCGTGTGGAAAAAGTTTTTTTTGTTTTTGTTTTTCGGTTTTTTTGTGATTTGCAAGAAAAAAAAGGCAAGCACGAAGACCGAGAGAGAAGAGTAAAAAAAAAAGGGCCCCTTGCTCTTTGCCTTCTTTTACGTACCTTTTAAATTTAGCTCACTTGGTTCAAAGTTGCTTTATTCCTTAATAGGTCTTTAGTTCAAGTTTTATTAAGTTACTTTTTAGTGCATGCAATTTCTATTTTCAAGTTACTTTATTGTAAAAGTGCATCTCACTTAAATAAAATAAAATAAAAAGTGAGTCACTTAAGTCTTGTAATTTATTTTCGCACTATTCAAAAGTAACATTATTGTAAAAGTGAACATTACTTATTTTACAAAAGTGATTCAGTTAAAAACAACTTTCTTGTAAGTGTTTGTCAAAGGTTCATCTTGGGAAGAAGGGGGTTCTTTTTTTTAGTTGGTCAAGTTAATATCTACCATGTCACTATTGGGGACATCTTCAACATTTTCTTTGATTAGGCATAACTTCATCATCCAGAATCAGTTTTTAGTGCCGTATTTTTTGAAACAGCCTAATTTTTCGATCTCTTTGCATCCAGATAGTTAGTTTCTGTTTTTTCAGCCATTATTTTACAGTATGGCCACCCTTTGTGACATTCTACTTACCAGTTCTAACTATTTCTCATGAAAATATCGTATGGAAGATGTTCTATGAAGTAGGAGACTTTTCAGAATTACCTCAAGGAAAAAAATAGAACCCACTGATGATGATAAAAAAATAAAATGGAAAAACAGATGTGATGAAGCTCGTGGATTGATTGGGATGCTAATCTCTACTGATTTGTGATTCCATATATCTAGAATTCATGAACCTGATAAAGCTTGGGAAAAGTTGGAATCTGTGTTTGGTAAACACAATGAAATTCAAGGTCATCAACTTGAAAATGAGTTGATTTCTTTGAATCCAAGTGATTTTTCATGCATTCAAGATTATTTATCTAATTATAAAACTATTAGACTCTTATGTGAAGAATGCAAGATTAAGAAAGAAGACAAACAATGTATTTATCATATTCTTTCCAAACTTGGACCTGCATATTTTGTTTTTGTATCTATATTTTACTCCATGAAAGAATCCTTGAATGCAGCAAGATATCAAGAGCCTACTCTTGAATCCTTTTGTGATTCCTTAATTAGAGAGAAAGATAAGCTCATTCATCTTGGAATGATTAACAATGAAAATACATCTGGGAAAGCCTTATTGTCCAAACAAAAGGAAAAGTCCAAGCCTCCCAAGTAACAAAATTTTTGCAATAATAATCCAAACAAGGGTCCCAAACCCTCTTAGTCAGCTGCTTATTTAAAAAATGACAAAGGATCTAAGCCAAAAGGAAAGAAGACTAAGTGTTATTGTAATTTTTGTGGGAAAGATAATCATGATGAATCTAAGTGTTTCAAGAAGATGTCAGCCTTGGAAGCAACAATGAAGAAGCACCACATCAACCTAGATTCGTCTTCAGAATCTACCTCTCATGGACATGTAGTTTGTGCTTCTAGTTACTCTTATACTGCATCTTCTTCTTCTACTTCAAATGAATGGTCCATTGATTCTGGAGCATCTTATCATATGGCTAAGGATCAAGCCATATTTTCTACTATGCATGAATGTAACACCAAAAAAATCTTTGTTGGTGATGATAGATCTCTAAGTGTTGTAGGATTTGGAACAATTCTAGTAGAAAATGGTCATTTTAGTGACGTACTATGTGTTCCAAGAATTTACTGCAATTTGTTATCAGTCTATCAAATTACTCATTCGGGTGAAGGTAAAACTATGACGTTTACACCTCACCAAGTTGTAATAAAGGATTTTAAAGATCCTCTAAATGTCCTTGCTACTGGAACTGTTGATGATATTACCAAGTTGTACACATTTAACAACTTTGGGTCATGACATTTTTCTTCATTTTTTGTTGCTCATAGTGATAACTTGAGCAAACTTTGGCATGAGTGATTTGGTCACTTAAATTATCGCTCATTGCAACAACTATGTAAAGGCAATATGGTGACTGGTCTTCCGATGGTATCTTGCAAGGATGGTGTTTGTTCCGATTGTGTACTCAAAAAACATCATCAGGACAGTTTTGACAAACATGTCTCTTGGCATGATTCGGTTCCCTTGGAGCTTGTGCATAGTGACTTGTGTGGTCCTCTTCCATTTGCTTCCTTTTTTGGTTTCAAATATTTCTTAACTTTCATTGATGACTACTCCAGACGCACTTGGGTTTACTTCCTAAAACTTAAGAGTGAAGTATTTGACATGTTCTTGGCCTACAAGGCCCTTGTTGAAAAACAATCTAGTCATCAAATTATTAAGTTAATATCTGACAATGGAGGAGAATATGTTAACACAAAGTTCAGTAATTTCTGCACTGAACAAGGAATCCAACAAAAACAAACTGTTCCATATACACCACAACAAAATGGTGTAGCTGAACAGAAGAACCACACTTTAAAAGAAATGGATAATTGTATGATCCAATCTAAGGGACTAAGTCTTCAATATTGGGTTGAGGCCATAAATTGTGCAAATTACATAGTTAATCGCACACCCACTAAAGTTTTACAAGGTATAACACCGAGAATCATGATCCAGAAACTTTTGCAGAAGCTTCAGGAAATCCAGATTGGGATGCAGCTATGGATGAAGAATATCGTTCCTTAATGGCGAACGATACTTGGGGATGTTGTTCCTCTTCCAAAAGGAAGAAAACTTGTCAGATGTAAATGGGTCTACAAAACTAAGTATGCGTTAGATGGAAGTATTAAAAGACTTAAGGCAAGGTTAGTTGCCAAAGGTTTTTCCCAGGATGAAGGGATTGACTATATGAAACCTTTGCTCCTGTCGCCAAAATGAATTCCATCTGCCTTGTTCTTTCCCTTACAGCCTTACATAACTGGGAAGTCCATCAAATGGATGTCAAGTCTACCTTTTTACATGGTGATTTACAGGAGGAAATTTACATGGAACAACCTCCTGGATATGTTCAGGATAACTCTAGCCTTGTCTGTCGTCTTAAGAAATCCTTATATAAACTTAAGAAAGCTCCTAGAGCTTGGTATGCCAAAATGGATATCTTTCTCCTTGACACCGGTTTTTCTAGATGCCATTCTGACCCCAATTTCTATACCAAGAAAGTAGGAAACCATATCATCATACTTCTTTATGTTGATGGTCTTATCTTTACTGGGAATGACCCTAAACTTTTAACCCATGTAAAATCCAATCTTAAGAAAAATTTTGAAATGTCATACTTAGGACATTTGCATTATTTTCTTGGTCTCCAAGTCTTGCAAACCAAAGAAGAAATCTTTCTTTCCCAGTCTAAGTATGCTTGTGACCTTCTTTGTCGCTTTCACATGGAAGATTGTAAACCAAGCCCTTCTCCCTTCCAGTCTGGAGTCAAACTTTCTACCACTTGTACTTACCCTAAAGTAGATGCCACCTTGTATCATCAGCTTATTCGTAGTCTCTTATACTTGACTCATTCCCGTATTTACCTTTCCTTTGCCATTGGTCATGTTTCCTGTTATATGCAAACACCTAATGAAAGTCACTGGAAAGCAACAAAAAGAATACTTCGATATATTTGAGGTACAATTCAGTTTGGGATTCATTATAGTATAGGGGGGACACCTTTCTTGGTTGGTTTCACTGATTCAGATTGGGCCGACGATCCTGATGATCGAAAGTCTACTGCATGTTATGTTTTCAGTCTGGGATCTGGACCTATCACTTGGGATTGTAAGAAACAACAAGCTCTTTCTCTTTCTTTAACAGAAGCAGAATATTGAGCTGCAGTTAATGCCAGTCCGGAAGATTTATGGCTTCAGCAGATCCTTTCAGATTTTGGATTCGAGCAGCAGCAGCATCCTACTCCACTTTGGTTTGACAATCAAAGTGCCATTAAGCTTGCCAAAGATCCAATTCTACATAAACGCAGCAAACACATTGAGATACACATGCACTTCATTAGAAATCTTGTTCATGATCGTGTTCTTGAAATGCTCTATTTCCCTACAGATGATCAAGTTGTAGACATTTTCACCAAGTCTCTTACAGAAGAGAAGTTTTCTAAACTTCGGCCTATGTTAGGAGTTCATGTTGATGTATTTGTAACTTCAGAATGTATTCACCTATATATCTTATGTCTTGTACCCTAATGTTTATTCTGGGAAGTGTCTATAATGTATTTGAGTCATATCATGCTCCGATGTTCCTATTGGGAGGTTCTATAATGTAAACAAGCCATGTCAAGTCATTGTGGGTAACCCTCCTATTGTTCAAGGGTTAAAGTCTCCATAGTTTCGGGGCACTAGGGTTATTAGACTCTCCTAGAGAAGTCGGCCCTAGTAGGGTTTAGTAAAGTTGGGAATTAGTATAAATAGAGAGCTAGCCTCTCTATTTATCACACACTCACTCACACTCAATTGTAGCGCATAGCTGAGGCAGAGGAAGACATTGGGGCTAGGAAGAAAGAGGTTACTGCTATCAGGAGATCATCTTACTGTTTTTGGGGATTTTCTATTTGGTGCTGATTCTATCTCTAAGGAAGTTGCGGGGTTTTCTCCATTTATGGTTTCCATGAGGAAAAACATTGTGTTCATTGTCTCTTGTGTTTGATTGCTGTGCTTGTTATTCTCTTAGTTAAAGATCCTAATATAATGCTAGCTTAATGTTAAAAATCTAACATGGTATCAGAGCTAACCTGAGAAGAAGACACTGTGCAACTGTGGGAACTAGAGCTTCCTACTTTGTGGATCTTCCTCCACATATTTTTAACAAAAAAAGGTTGGATTAACTCTCCTCCCTAGGGCACATCTTTCTGTCAAAGCAGAATCCAATTATGAGGTTTTTTAGTTTTGGATCCGACACTGCTGCCAGGAATTAGGGCTTTCCACAGAAGTGGAATTTTTCAGTGAGCCCAGGCCTGGATTCATCTCCTCCTCAAAATCGAAGTTTAGAGATCAATATCAAAGAATTTGGTTGGATAGAACTCCAAAAAGTCAAAACCCTAATCTACTTCTGAACCAGCACTGCAGAATTTTAGCTCCAAATCCAGATTTGACATCTTGATGAGGTAAGATCTAAATATTTTGTATTTCCATTTGAGGTTCTCAGTTAAGATGTCTCATCATACCAAGCTTGATGAAAATCTTGAGGGAGCTGATAACTTCCGATCCTGGAAGTATAGGATCTCCCTGGTCCTGGAAGAAAATGAGTTAGACTCCTATATCTGTGAGGAGGTTCGAGTTCCAGAGGGAGATGAGGCTAAGGATTTACATAAGAAGAAGTTGGTTATGGAAAAGAGGATTATTGCTGATTCAATCAAGGATCACCTCATACCACAGGTGTCCTCCCTAAAGACACCTAAATCTATGTTTGATGACCTAACCAAATTGTTTGAAGGGAAGTACATAAACCGGAAGATGACTCTAAGAAACCAACTAAAGAATGTAAAGATCCAGAGTGCAGAGACCATCCAATCTTACTTTACAAGGGTTTCTCAGATCAAGGAACAAATAGAAGCAGTAGATGAAGAAGTAGAAAATGCAGAGATTGTAATGATCACCTTGAATGGTATCCCTAGATCATGGGACTCCTTTATTCAAGGAATCTATGCCAGAAATAAGTTAGTCAAGTTTAGCAGACTTTGGGAAGAATGCTCATAAGAAGAAGCTCGAATAGCAACTCGAGAAGAAAATATGGGAAGTGAAGATCAAGCTCTTATAGTACAATCCAAGAAATCCAGATCTAGCCACCACAAAAGTAAGTACTCTCATCAAAGCAATAACCCTAAAAATCCTAGAGATATGTCTAAGTACATTTGCTATACATGTGATGAAAGAGGACACTTTGCTAGAGATTGTCCTAGAAGCAAAAGTAGCTCTCACAAGAAGAAGGGAAACAAGAGAAGACATCATGCTCATGTTGTAGAGGATGATGAACCTTACACAAAGAGAAGTAGACAAGTCCGTGATGATTCTTCAAGTGATGAAGAATATGTTCTGATTTCCACTCTCATGGGAACTATCACACATGGAAGCAATGATTGGATTATAGACAATGGTGCTTCCAAACATATGACAAGATCCAAGGAATCCTTTGTAAAATTATCTAAACATGAATCACCTCACAAGGTGAAACTTGGAGATGACTACCCGTATCCAATAAAAGGTAGTAGGGAATCCTCCTATAAGGTAGACTCTAGAAAGTCTATGACAATGAAGGAAGTATTGTTTGTACCAAGACTAAAGAAGAATTTCCTCTCCATATATGCATTAGATGCAAAAGGAATGAGGGTTGCATTTATAGATGGTCAAGTCATCATGTGGCCAAAAGGAAAGACTATTGATGATGCAGGAGTGATTGGGGAATAAGAAGGAGGTTTATACAAATTGAAGGGCCATCCAAAACAAGCTTTGGTTCATGACTCGGTAGAACCAAATGAGCTTTGGAATAGAAGGCTTGCACATGTGCATTACAGAGCACTACCACTTGCAAGCAAAGCTGTTGAAGGTCTCCCAGAAATGCAGACAAAACATGAAGGTGTATGCAAAGGATGTGCAAAAGGGAAGAATACAAGGAAGACATTTCCAAGTAGTGAAATCAAGGCAAAAGGAATCTTGGAAATCATCCACTCTGATGTATGTGGTCCAATGTCATCCAATTCACTAAGCAGGTATGTATACTATGTTTCTTTTGTTGATGACTTTTCTAGGAAGACATGGATTTACTTCATGAAGAACAAAGATGAAGTTTTCAGCAAGTTCAAGGAATTCAAAGCCTTGATCAAGAACCACACTAAAAATAAGATAAAGACCTTCCGATCAGATAATGGTGGAGAATTCACATCAAATGAAATAAAAGAGTTATGCAAAGACTCAGGGATTAATAGGGAGTTATCCAGTCCATATAATCCACAATAGAATGGGATTGTAGAAAGAAAGAATAGAACTATCATGGAAGTTGCAAGAGCTATGCTTCATGATCAAGATCCTCCTATGCATATATGGCCAGAAGCTTCCAGAACAGTGGTGTATGTATAGAACCGTACTCCTCACAGAGTGCTCGAGAACAAGACTCCTAAAGAAGTCTTCTTCGACAAGAAACCAGAAGTCATCCATCTCAAAATATTCGAATGTCCTATATACATTCACATTCCGAAAGAAAAGAGGACGAAGTTAGATCCTTTAGGAAAGAAGGATATATTTGTGGGATACTCTGAAAGCTTGAAGGATTATAGAATATACTTCCCAGGGTTCAATAAGATTGACATTAGCAGAGATGTAACATTTGAAGAAGATTCAACCTACATCAAATCCAGGAAGAAACTAGCCAAAGAACCTGAAGAAACAAGAGCACCCATAATTCATGATACAACCATGAATGAAGAAATTCAAGAAGAAGATCAAGAATTAGAAGAACCTCAAGAACTTGTAGATACACCTCTGGAGAAGAATCCTCATAAGAGGAAACCTGCTTGGGTACGTGAAATTATCCAAGGTGCAGAAAGATATGGAGCTTCAGAAGAAACACCTAGAGGAAGAAAGAGAACCAGGTCTTTCTCTAGTTATGTAGCCTTGCTATGTGAAATTATTAATAAAGAACCTTCCAAATATAAAGAAGCGGAAGATCGAAAAGAATGGAAGGATGCTATGATCGAAGAGTATCAATCGATCATGAAGAATGATGTTTGGGATGTTGTCCCAAGACCAGAAGGGAAGTCCATTTTAATTTCCAAATGGATCTACAAGATCAAACATGCTGCAGATGGAAACATAGAGAAATATAAAGAAAGATTCATGGCTCATGGTTTCTCCCAAAAAGAAGGAATAGATTATGAAGAAACTTTTGCACCCATAGCCAGATATACTTCCATCAGATCAGTACTTGCTCTGGCTGCAGTGATGAAATGGAAGATACACCAGATGGATGTCAAGACTGATTTCTTGAATGGTGTAGTAGAAGAAGAAGTGTATGTGGAGTATCCACTTGGTTTTGAGACACATGACATGGACTCTCATGTGTGTAGATTGAAGAAAGCCCTGTACAGTTTGAAACAGGCACCCATGACATGGTACGACAGAATTGATGGTTTCCTATCCAGTTTTGGATTTACCAAGAGTAAAGCATATTCCAACCTTTACTACAAGGTTGAATATGGAAATCTAGTGATACTCCTACTATATGTGGATGATCTGTTTGTAATAGGTATGGATGGTTTGATTGATGATACGAAGAGGAAAGTTGCTTCCGAGTTTTAAATGAAAGAATTGGGCATGATGCACTATTTTTTAGGCATGGATGTGTGGTAGAATGCAGATGGAATATTCCTTGGACAAGGGAAGTATGCAGTAGAGATTCTGAAGAGATTTGGGATGATGGACTGCAACGTCATTACCACACCTATGGTATCAAACCTGAAGCTATTAAGTGATGCTTCATCAGAAGTGGTTGATGCTATGATGTATTGTCAGATGATTGGGTCCTTGATGTACCTGACGAACACGAGACCAGATATTTGCTTTGCTGTGAATAGCTTGAGCCAATTCCTGATAGATTTGAGACATGTTCACTTGATTGCTGCAAAGCATATTCTATGATATTTGAAGGGTACAGTTGATTATGGGCTCAAGTACGAGGCAAATCAGAAGATTAACCTAGAGGGTTATGTTGATTCAGATTGGGCTGACAGTGCCACCGATAGGAGGAGCACTTCAAGGTGTTGCTTCAGTATGGGATCATGTGTGATCTCTTGGTTTAGCAGGAAGCAATACTGTGTGGCACTGAGTATAGCTGAAGCAGAGTATGTCATAGTTTTTTCAGCTAGTTGTGAGGTAGTATGGCTAAGGAAGCTACTATCTGATTTATTTGATCTCCAGTTGGATGCTACTTGTATACATTGCGACAACCAAAGTTGTGTGAAGTTGTCAGAGAACCCAGTGTTCCATGACAATTTGAAGCATATTGAGATCAAGTATCACTATATCAGGGATATGGTGTAGAGAGGAGCAGTGAAGCTCCAATATGTTGCGATGGCCGAATAGATAGCCGATGTGTTGACGAAGCCATTGGCTAGAGTGAAGTTTGAGTACTTCAGGGAGAGGCTTGGTGTTCTCCAGATTGAGGTTCCCTCCAAAGGGAAATGATGAGACCTAGAGCCATTCTGACATGGTGAGAGGATTAGGTTCCTTCCATGGTCAGATGTAAGGGCTAATCCATTCTGTCATGGAGAGAGGATTGGTTCCTTCCAGGTTAGATGTGAGTGCTGAGCCATTCTCATCTGACTGTAGGATTGGTTCCTACATGATCAGATATAAGTGTTGAAGGCCATTCTTAGAATGGAGGCACCTGGTTAGTTACCAGGAATACTCAATCTAGGACTGAGGGCCATTCTGATATGACTATGTGATGTAGTCTTACATGATCAGATGTGAGTGCATGGCCATTCTAATGTGATTGAGGGATGTGTTCCCACTTGATCAGATATAAGGGCTAATGCCATTCTCTAGGAGAATGGAGGCACCTGGTCAGTTACCAGGAATCCTTAGTTTGGGACTAAGAGCTCTTTCGATGTGGTGTTTTCGAACATGGTCAAACGTAAGTGCAGAGCCCTTCGATGCAGTTTTTTCGAACATGGTTGAATGTAAGTACAGAGCCCTTCCGATGCAGTGTTCTTGAACATGGTCGGATGTAAGTGCTGATCCTTTCCGATGCGGTGTGTTCTAACATGGTCGGATTTAAGTACTGATCCATTATGGCATGATGTGTTTACACATGGTCAGATGTGAGTGCTGGGCCTTTCTGAAAATATGGGGTCAGATGTGAGTGTTGGGCGTGCCTTTCTAACAAGATGAGGTCATATGTAAGAGCTAGGCGGGCCATTCTGACTTAGGGTCAGATATAAGCTCTAAAGACATACATGAAGGGTAGGCCTACAACCAACATGAAAAAGGGCTGGCTCTGTAGAACTTCCTGTGACGAGAAGAATCGAGAGATAACACCATTCTGAGATAGCACCGATGATGATGATCCAAACTTGATGATGGTCCAGATCAAGTGATGATATAGATGTGATGATGATCCAGACTTGATGATGATCTAGATGAAGTGATGATCTAGATTTGATGATGATACAGTGATGATGATCCAGTAGTGATGTTCCAGTAGTCGTGATGATCCAGATCCCATGATGAAGAAGACTTGAAGAAGAAGATGACTTGAAGATGAAGAAGACTTGAAGATGAATAAGACTTGAAGAAGAAGATGACTTGAATATGAAGACAACTTGAAGATGATGATGACGAGATGATCCAGTCGATACAGAGAAGAACACCAATGCTGAAAATTGTGTTGAAAGAATACCTTCCTAGTTAAGAGGGAGTGTTGATGTATTTGTAACTTCGGAATGTATTCACCTATATATCTTATGTCTTGTACCCCGATGTTTATTCCGGGAAGTGTCTATAATGTATTTGAGTCATGTCATGCCCCAATGTTCTGATTGGGAGGTTCTATAATGTAAATAAGTCATGTCAAGTCATTGTGGGTAACCCTCCTATTGTTCAAGGGTTAAAGTCCCCACAGTTCCGAGGCACTAGGGTTATTAGACTCTCCTAGAGAAGTCGACCCTAGTAGGGTTTAGTCAAGTTGATAATTAGTATAAATAGAGAGCTAGCCTCTCTATTTATCACACACTCACTCACACTCAGTTGTAGTGCATAGCTGAGGAAGAAGAAGACACTAGGGCTAGGAAGAAAGAGGTTACTACTGTTGGGATATCATCTTACTATTTTTGGGGATTTTCTATTTGGTGACGATTCTATCTCTGAGGAAGTTGCGAGTTTTTCTCCATTTATGGTTTCCCCGAGGAAAAACATTGTGTTCATTGTCTCTTTTGTTTGATTGTTGTGATTGTTATTCTCTCAGTTAAAGATCCTAATATAATTCTAGCTTAATGTTAAAAATCTAACAGTTCAGGAATGTGTCATTAAGGGGGGATAGGCTCTAATGCCTCCTTCCTTCTCTGTTAGGTAAAGTGTGTATGCATTTGTAAATATTCTAATTTAACGGTCACGATATGTTCTAGACATAAAGTGATCCAACGGTTCAACTTCTCTTAGATCATACCTGCCATTGATCCGTCGTTTAACACTCGATTGGTCCATGATCTGTATTTAAAGAGCATGGAGGGTCCTTGGCTAGTGGATTGATTATGAGAAGCTCATTTGTAACTTTCCTTCTTTTGCATAATAAATTGCTCCAAGTAGCTATTTGGTTGGTGTCATGGTCTGTTTCCCTCTCGAGGGTTTTAACCACATGACAAACATCGGTGTATTGATCTGTGATCTATTTGTGTGAAGTGGTTTCTCCAGGTGTTCAGTCTTTTGGGAGTACCCTATGTACCCGAACACATATATAAATTAATCTATTAATCTATTTCTAAGAAATAATATGTTTATTTTATTTTAGTTTAAATCAACGTAGATTCATCTTTCATGTCAGATCTATGGAATGTCTTTTTTTTAGAGTGCAAATATTTAAAGAAAGGTCTAAAAATCTATGGGAATCATTATATATGTAGAGTTAAGAAGAGGTTTGAGTGGAGAATTTACATGGTTTGGTGGAGTTTGACGTAAGTTGTCCATTGTTTTGGAGGCCTTGCAATTTTCCATTGTGCAATTTGGCATTTCAACTATGTATGTGGTTGTTTTTACAATGGTTTCTCATGTAGGAATTTGGTAGAGGTTTGGTATTTCAAAGGTGTGTCTTTATAATGTCCCTACTTGGAATTTTGGAGAGAAGTACAAATTGGGTCAAATTCGAGTTTAGCTAGTCATGACTCTAGAGGGTTCCAACTTTCACCAAATGGTCCTCAATTTTAAAGGAAATGGTATGGTGAGTCTTAAAACATCCAAATTTTTTTTATGGACACTTTTTATCTGACTTTATACCTCTGCGACCTTGTTTTGGGTCAAGGAGAAACAATGCAAATTTACTAGGAAAATGTGGTCAATTAGTCCTTGTTGGTTTGGTTCCAAACACAACCAAACCTTATTATTACGGAGAGATCCTATGGGATTTAACACATAATAACATACATCATAAACTAAATTTTTGAATCATAAATTGATTTTGACATGTTACTCAATTTTTCACAATGGCCAATTTCTAGCTTTAGACTAATGAAACTCAAGTTGACCCAAATGCACCCAAATGACTTCAAGTTATGTATGGAATATATTTATGGGTATTAGGAAATCATATTGCATAATATTATATCTCATACACTTTCCAATTTCTTGTGCAATTTTCTTTTTTCCATAGGGAAAGAAGGGCAAAAACACTAGGAAATCGATGTTAAAACCCGCAAGGGTAGATGACACTTTTGGCTCTCCAAATGTAGTAAGAACCTAAAAAATTTGAGAAAAGAGTACGAGGATAAATATCAGAGATCAATATATGTAATTAATCATGGGTATTATCTCTGTAAACTTATTATAAAGTGCAACATTCGCATGACCACTTTTAGAGAAATTGCTTATGGGGAAATTGCATAACTAGCTCGATTTTGACATATGAAAGGTAGAGTTAAAGGTTCATATCAGGATGTGACATATAGATACCATGTATATAATACACATAACTTCCCCAAAATGATTAAACATCAAATAAATCCCTTCATACAATGCTGGTATACAACTCATTCAGTATGGGAGTCAAATGCACGAAAACAAGTGATTTAAGAGCATGATATTGCAAGTGTTTCACATATGTATTTCTTGGATTTTGAGCCACATATCATAGGGAAATTAGATTATAAATTAATAAATCATATATGGATTTCAAAAATCATTAAACTCATAGAATATCCCCCATACAAATATGATATAAAACTACTTCAAGGTTGAAGCCAAATCCATGAAAACTAGTTATTCAAGAGAATGTGAATGCAAGCCATTCATACATGTATTTATGATATTTCAAATTATATATCATATGGACATAATACTACAGATACATAAATCATATATAAAATCTTGGGAATCAAATGTACTCATCAAAGTGCAAGAACCACTCCAACAAGTGCACCCTCAACATGAGAGTATGCGGAAAGGGAGAAGAAGGAATGAGAGAATAGGGAGATAGATGAGAATTCGAACTGTATGGACCTTCAAATTGCAACTAAAATTCCTTAATTAAACTCCAATTAGAGTTTTGAGTGGCCTATTTATCAACCAACTTGGAAAGGAATCCAAATCCCTCGAAATTGGTTCACAAGCAGGGAGAGTGAACACTCACCATGCAATGGACAAGAAAAAGCTCTCCAAATGTCAAAGGCCAATTAAAAAATGATAAAAATATATTATCCTTACTGATTACATCCATTTATTAACTTCATGAGGCCTCATAAGGTCGAATTTCCCTCCATGGTATTCATCCAACTCATCTTAGTGGTTTAGTAACTCCTTGACACTTGTCTTCCTCCTCATGCTCCAATTCTTTCCCCAATTAAAATGGATGCCTATAACTCCCAAATTCGACCTCTTGGTGGCTATTTTTATCCCTATTGTGTCAAAGTTTTCATATGTCTACAATCAGGTCTGAATTTGTCATACTTGTCATAGAATCTTTCATCATTTGTTGTCTTAGAGTGCATGGAATCTCCTTCCAAGTGGCACACATTGTCTTCTAGTCTCTTCCTCTTCCATTGGAGTTAATCTTGTTTACTAATTTGAATTCCTTTGTTCATTATATGTTATTTGACACCACATATCCTTCCAATAACATTACATTACCCATGTGTTCAAATTTGGATGAAGATCATGTCAAGTGTGTGGGGAATCTTGTCACCCAAAGGCTCCCCAGCCTTCCAAGTGTCTTCATGAACCCATGGCACCTTATTTTATTATAATTTATCATTTATGTGACCCATTTAAATGTGAATATGGTAAAATAAATTCCTTTTGGGACACATAGCCCCTTATTACAAAATGTATGTCTCCATCTCAACCTAGGTAACTAGTAGGTTGGTGAAACATATTTGCAAGTAGTCTTATTTAGAAATTATTTAATTGGGGGCATGGCAATCTTGCAATCTATGTTTACTTTGTGCATTGAGGATGGTGTCTGTATTGTTCAATCCTAAAGTTTGACATGGTTACTTTATGCATTGAGGATGGGTCTGCATTGTTCAATCCTAAAGTTTGACCTTTTGTATTTTTTCAATCTTTTAGTGGTTTAAAAATTAAAAATTAAAAACCCTAAGTTTATAGAAGAAGGAAAATAGTAATGTAAGCACATTATTTTATGATGTTTTTTTAATGATTTTGAATCTATTTTATTCATAAAAACACTAGGTTTAAAAAAGAAGGAAAATAGTAGTGTAAGTAAGTACATTATTTTATGACATTTTTTAATGATTTTTACTCTATTTAATTCATATTCATTTTAAAGTGTTTTCTTAACACTAATTTTTAATAAAGTTTTGAACTTAGATATTAAAAATTTAAAAGAAATCTAAAATTATTATATCAAGTGCATTTATGGGTAGTTATGTCAAATTATTTCTCATGAATTAAAATTAGCTATTACTTATAGATAACATCATTTAAAAATAATAATAATTTATTATTTATAGTTAATATCAATTTAGGAGAATTTTTTCAAGAAAATTATTTAGCACCAAATATTTTCCTATGAATTAAAATTTGCATATTACTTATAGTTAACATTAACCTACTAGCAAATATTTCCCTACAAATTAGCACAACCACATTATTAAAGTGGTTGGTGTAAACTGATAGACATCATTATTAAAGCTTACGAAGCTTACAATGATAACTGGATTATATGTCTTTCATGTGCATCCTTACTATCATCAATGTACATAGAGACACATAGTAAAAGCACCCACTTCATGCATATGAAATTCTATCATTTTTATAAATAATAATTTAATGAATAGTTCATCCATTTTGAAGTTTTTTTCTTGAATTTCATTTTCTATAAATAAAAGCAATCGTATCATCATCTTTACAGAAAATTGAAAACTTAAAATATTGAAAAAATATATTTCAAAATTAAAGTTATTTGGATCGGTTTGTTTTTCGTTTTTTTTATAAATTTCTTAGCTAAAAATATTAGCATAGCCACTTAACTTGTTGCCGGTGAACAACAAGTTAAACAGATTTTCTACCGCGAACAACCTATTATTTATGCATCAACTAATGGTCATTTTTTATATTTTTATATTCTTGTTTATCTCATCTTAAGTGCTAGTCCACCCAAAATTCTAAAACTATATTGCTAATCCACCCTAAACTCTAAATATAAACACCAATGAGTGTAACTATGATAAAAATGAAAATGTTCTTTGACTTTTAAATTTGTATAATTCTACAAATTTATCATTATAAAAACCCAAAATGATATCATAAGAGATTATGATAAACATCAAGTGCTCGTTTGTTCTTGAATAAGCTTCAAGTTTTGTAAAGAACATAAGCATGTCATGTAGATTTAGTTTCCACCAATTTGCCTCGTACCAAGGAATGACCAAGTTAGGTGCAAGTACCAAGGAATGACCAAATTAGGTGCAAGCACATATTCTTCTCAAATAGTAGACTATGCAAAGCTCCATCCTCCAATCAACATTTTCTTCAACCTCTCGTTGGGTATGGATCAAAACATCATATCCAAATCAAATAATTCCACCCTCAGTTACACCATTCAAAATTCATTGAAGTGAACGATCTATACTGTTGACTATAGGCAAAGGTGGCGATGGGACCCGTATAAATGAATTTCTCTTAATGAAAGAGACACTTCCTTCCAAAGGTCAAATACCTTCAAAAGAAATAATAATTTAACAAGCACACATCCTTTATTTGTGACGTAGCTCCATAGTGAGAATAATAACTATACAATGTGACCAAGTTAAACTTCTCAAATGGAGTTATTTGAGATATTTTTGAAATGAACTTCTCAATTTGCACGGCGTTTATAGTTGTAAAATTATTATTGGACTTCCTTGTAAGTTTCATGGCAAGAAAAACATACAAAATCGGTTCATGCACAAATATGCTTTTGTTTAAAGCATAAAAAGCTACTTAGTGATCAGATTTTTATATAACATTCAAAACTTCCATCATTAAACAATAACTCTGAAATGTACAAGTCTCTAAAATTTACAATAGCTATAGAAATGGATCTTCTCTCCATACTGCATGACTACACAATCAGAGTGGTTGCCTCTCATAGCCCTCACACCCCCTACAAAACCCATTAAATGACATTGTGATGAGGTGGGTTATGTTGAACCCAAGACTGGAATTTGAATAACAATAGTAGTAATGGTAACAAATCGAGTAGGATTGATACAAAAGGTGGGGAGATGATCATCCTCCACAATTCCCATGGTGGCTCTCAAAGGTTTCGAAAAAATGTATTTTAAAGTATCTGTGAGTGTACAATTCACTACAAAACTCACATAATCACTATTATTGGAAATAGAAACCACTCTCGTGCTTAAAAATATTATTCTAATGTTAGTGATTAAGTAAATCCAAATCCATTGGCATCAATTGGAAAATTTTACATAACCTACCTTAGGTACCCAGTATTCAATCGTGATTCAATTTTCACATAAAATGATTCAAACAAACAAAAAACCAAAAGCTTAGTTCAACTTAGAGGACAAAATTGTGGGATTAGTATGCTGTAAATTCACCAAATCCTTTAAATCTATGGTTGTTCTCACACATATAAACCGCCTATATACCAAAATATTTAAAATGATTAGCAGGATGATCTATGGGGATGGCAGGTAGTTCACAGTTCTACAATCAACAAACCCAAAAAAAATATTCTTCATCAACTCTTCTTTTTATTTAGAAAAATCAATCAAGCAGTGATCATGAATTGCATTTGGTTACCTAATAGATCAATTTTCCATTGTAGGATATGAAATATACATAACTTTCAATGAAACAGTTTCAAAAGTAATTCCTAGTAAAACACAATCTACAATCGTAAAATGCACAACAATCTAAAAATCATCATCGCCAAAAATTTATCTCCCTCCTCAGGATTACCAAGACCATATGAATCCTCTCATGGTTTCGAGTTTCCTCAAAGTCTTGAACGCAAATCGATCTTTATTCACAAGCATGACCATAACTCAATCCCCCATCACTCTCGATCAACACCGCTTTGGATTGCAGTAGATCCATGTTGTATGACACAAATTTAGTTCATCTTCTGTGAAAATATTGGGAGCTACTTATCAGTGTATAATCATGTCATGCAGACTACACATTAGCTAGACTCCCAGCTACATAATGGATTTTGAATAAACCTTAAAAGAATTACCATGCTTTATCGATGTATAATAAGATTTCTCCAACTGTCACGAAGTGCAGTTAACCAAGATTTTTTCTAACTACCACGAACTATAGTTATCCTGAGCAATCTTTTATTTTTTATTATTATTGTTCATTGTCAATTTTGAATGATTCCCCATAAAACCAATCTAGACGTTACACTTGTCCCCTTATCTTGTAATAAAAGAAAGCATAGATGGTATTCCACCCCCAAATTCTAATATATAAACGCCCTATCAATGTAATTAAAATTAACTTATTACTTATAGTTAACATGAAGCAAGGAGGATTTTTTGAAGAAAATTATCAGGTGAAGTTATACATATACTCTAGGTCTAAACATTGCTTATATCACTGATATTTAGAGCCTAATATTTTCCCATGAATTAAAATTAACTTATAACCTATACTTAACATCAACCTACAGGAATATTTTCAAGGAAATTGTTTAGTGAAGTGTTATATATACTTTGGGTTTAAATAGATTTTATATCACTCGCATTTTAAATTACATCTTTAAAAAAACAAGCTGAGATCCATAGTAGCAAGTCTCTTCCTTTGGTCTATGTTTTCTATTGGTTTAAGAAACAAGTTTTTAGAATGTTGATCTCAAGTCTATGCATTGGAAACACCAAAGGTTTGCACATTAATATATTATAATGGTTGTATTATTAAATATTACAAGTTCTCATGGTCATATCCTCACATCTTGCACTAGACCATATTTTCGGGCGCATGAATAGACATAAGTCATGAACAGAAATGTTCTTAAACCTTCATTTAGTCTTTCACATAGATAAATACATATTTAGATTTTGAACAACACAAGGTTTTTTTACATTAAATGTATTATAGGGTTGTGCATAGATACAATGCTCATCTTTACATTGGAAATACCTTAAACAAATTTTGCACACTATATTATATCTTCAGCTCCTTAGATATGCACACTAGATCACTTAATATTTCCCAATTGAATTATGTGAAAATAACCCCAACTTACACCTTGATTTTTATACTTAATGTTTTCAAGTATTTCTATTTAAAGTCTACGCATTGTTCCACTTAGGGGATTGAAGAGTAGCAAGTAAAGGAATTTCAATATATGTTGGAAGATCTATAACCCTATTTGAAAGGACCCCCTCATGCTTCCAATTTTTTCATATTAGTAGTAGTCCATATGTGAATCTCCCATCCAAAGTAAGGATAATTCAGAATTGGAAACCATTGATACCCAGAGATCTATAGCTTCACATATGTCAGAGAGGATACTATATGTTCCTCTTCGAGAAAAAGGAGGATAGGCATATCATCTCTAGAAGTGGATTTTATTTCATGGTCCCTAAAGGTATGTATCTTATCTAGTAGTCCTTCAATTTTGACCATAAAAATTATGCATTATGATGTACCTATTTGGATGAATATTCCCAATACAATATTGAATTGTTGGAGAGGTTATTCCATTAAATCCATAGGGAATTCATTAGGGAAATATATTTACAAACATGAGCCAAAATACCCTATCTTTGCATGTGCTCACATCTATGTGGAAATAAATCTAGAAAATTTCTCCTAGAAGCTTTTTGGAGACATTTACCCACCATGCACACTTAAATTGGTCAATTTGGCCTTGTTAAACCGCTATCCTAAGTTTTATTGACTTAATTGACATCAGAGGAGCACTGTATGACATCAACATGAGCACACCCATGCCTACCTTCAGTCAAGGAGGCCAAGTAAGCCTTCTCCTTCATTTGGGGAGGCTAACTAGAGCATTCCGGGAGTGATCTGAGTGTCATAAATGCACCTAATTGATAACTGATGGTTACAATCAGTTAACTTAAGTGGTGAAGGCACATCCATTCATTATTTAATTATTTTTAATGATTATTTATGAATTGGAGCTAACACAGGCACCTACAACCAGTTCTGATGACCAGTTGACTTCAGTTAACCTCATCGGGGTTCATTGGAGTTATTGATGCGCTACCACTTGTTGGTGGGCATGCAGTGACATGTGTCTAAGCTACTTTCAGTTAGACTCAGTCATTCATTGCACTCTGACTTTATTTAGGACTCAGTTGAGTCAATCGACACTTGATCAGTTGGTTAACTAGTGTGTTTACTGTGGCTTACAGTCAGTTAAGCTACACCCATTCATTCAATTCAAATGAACTCCTTGGGAATTCGAATTGTCTTGGAATTCATGCATCTTGCATGATCATTGTATTGTATTGCTCATTCTTTGTGAGACCGTTTTTTCATTTCCTATACCACTGTGACAAATTAATATGGTATCAGAGCTCACGTCAGGACGAAGCTCAGATCTCTCAAAACCAAGGTTTTTGATAGATCTTGCATGAAAAATTGAGCAAAAGCTCAAAATTCCAGCACTGCACCAGAAGCCAAGGCTTAGCACTTAATACCCGAAGTAAAGGAATTGTTGATCAAGCTTGCTTGATCAACTATGCTAGGTGTGATGAAATCCTAAAATGTGCAGGCTATCTGACCTTACAGTGCCCCTTTTGTTATGATTTGCAGGTTTTAGCAAGTGAAAAGCATTCACTCCAGCAGTTTCAAGCGGCTTCTTCCATAGAACTCTTGACTCTGTTCAATTTCCATTCAAGGAAAGGAGACATAGAGATCCAGCTACATGCCAGAGGACTCTATAGGGTCACTATGGACACTAAAGAAGAGCCTTCTTCTGTGACAGACAAAGCTATATTCTTGAACAAGAAAGATGAAGCATTCAGATTCTTGTGCCTCTCTGTTTACCGGGATCTTCTTTTCCATCTCTCAGGATTGAAGAATCCAAAGGAAATTTGGGACAAATTGGAAACCCTATATGGAAAACAGGATGATTTGAGAGTATACCAGCTTGAAAATGAGTTGATGTCTCTACAGCCTTCGAATTTCGAGACCTTAAATGATTTTTTCACAAATTTCAAGCACATTGTCTTACTGTTGAAGCAATGTAAGGCGGAGAAGGAGGCTCATCCTCGCCATACTCTCCAAACTTGGAGCTAATTATTTGGTGTTTGTGTCTACATTCTGTGCGGGGAAGCTCACAACCCATGGATGGAAGATGCCTTCACTCAATGTTTTCATTGAGTCCCTAACAAGTGAACATGAGAAGCTTGTCCAGATGGGGATCATCAGATCCTCCCATGATCAAGCCCTCTATGTCTCAGGGCCTAAAGATTTGAAGGGTAAAGGAAAGCAGCAGAAGAACCCAAAAACCAAATTCGAAGCTCCTAAGCCTAAAGTTGAAAAATAGCAGCATGAAGAGCCTTATGACTTGAAGAAGAACAAAGGAAAAGGGCATCATGGAAAGGAAAAAGTCAAGTGTTCATACTGCGGGAAGGGCTTCCACCCTGAACATGCCTGCATGAAAAAGAAACTTGATGAAGCTACTTCTCTTCTTGATAAAAATCACATCAATCTTTCGGAAAGCTTTCGGAGGAGAGATCAGCAAGATCAGGAACCACAACATGAAAGAGGTCATCCCCTCATGGAAATCACTTCGAAGTACAAAGCACTCTTGATAGATTCTGGAGCTTCGAACCACCTTATGGCTGAAAGCACTCTTAATAGATTCTGGAGATTCAAACCACATTATGGCTGAAAGCAACTCCTTCTCATCTTTGGAAACCAGAAAATCCATTCCCATCCACATGGGAGATGACTCCACAATCATATTCGAAGGACAAGGTACTGTAGATCTTGAGCATGGCTATTTTTCCAATGTTATGTATTTACCATCTCTTGCATCAAAATTCCTAAGTGTTTATCAAATGACACATACGGGAGTGACCAAGAGAGTCTCCTTCATCTTGGATGATGTAGATATCACAGAACTTGCATCGGGAAAACTTGTAACAAAAGGCCTTGCAAACCATCATGTAAAATCCTACGAATTCTCCCATTTTGTGGAGGATGCAAAGCCCACTGCATTGCTGACGCATGGAAATGAAGTTAGTAGACTATGGCATGAGAGGTTTGGCCATATGAAATTCAAATACTTGCAGCAATTACAAAAGAATTCTATGGTTTAAGGCCTCCTGGTCATCAAAGCTACCACTGGAATTTGAAAGGGCTGTGTTGATGGAAAGCACCCCGAGCATAAGTTCGATCGGGGAAAGGAAAGTTGAGCATCATGCATCTTGGGACTGATACATTTTGATATCAGCGGTCCCATTCCTATCACATCCATGAATGGATCAAGATACATTCTGACTTTCATTGATGACTTTTCCAGATACTCATGGGTCTTTTTTATCAAAAAGAAGTCGGAAGTCTTGGAAAAATTCACTGAATTGATGGCCTTGACTGAGAATGCATCTGGCCAAAAGATCAAGATCTTGAGATATGATAATGTTGAGGAGTATTTCAGTAATGATTTACTGCATATATGTTCCCAAAGTGGTATTCATATCCAGCATTCAGTCCCCTACACTCCCCAGTAGAACGGTGTAGCGGAGAGGAAGAATCAGTCTCTCAAGGAGATGACCACCTGTATGTTGGAATCAAAGAATTTGGATGGAAATTTGTGGGCTGAAGCCATGCATGCTATAGCATATATTCAGAACAGACTGCCACACTCATTCATGAAAGGGAAGACCCCTTTCGAATCATACTTCGGACACAAGTCGGATGTGTCAAATTTGCGGGTGTTTGGTTCCACTACATGGGCCTGATTTCCACTTGATAAAAGGAGGGCTTTGCAACTGCAAAGCATAGAATATTTGTTTATTGGATATCCTGATGAATCAAAAGGTTTCAAGTTGCTGGATATCAAAACAAAATAGATCATCATTGAAAGTGTTGATGTAATTGTAACTTCGGAATGTATTCACTTGTATTTCTTATGTATTGTAATCCGATGTTTATTCCGGGATGTATTTGTAATGTACTTGAGTCATGTCATGCCTCGAGGTTCCTATCGGGAGTTTCTATAATGTAAACAAGTCATTTCAAGTCAAGGTGGGTAACCCTCCTATTGTCTAAGGGTTAAAATTCCCCGCAGTTTCGGGGGACTAGGGTTATTAGACTTACCTAGTGAAGTCAACCCTAGTTGGGTTTAGTCAAGTCAGGAATTAGTATAAATAGAGAGCTAGCCTCTATATTTATCACACACTCACTCACACTCAGTTGTAGCACATAGCTGAGGAAGAGAAATACAATGGGGCAAGGAAGAAAGAGGTTACTGTTGTCGAGAGATCATCTTACTGTTTTAGGGTTTCACTTTTGGTGCTAATTCTATCTCTGAGGAAGTTGCGGGGTTTTCTCCATTTATGATTTCCCCAAGGAAAAAAACTGTGTTCATTGTCTCTTGTGTTTGATTGCTATGCTTGTTTTTTGTTAGTTAAAGATCCTAATGTTATGCTAGCTTAATGTTAAAAATCTAACATGGTATCTGATCTAACTTGAGAAGAAGACACTGTGCAACTGCAGGAAATAGGGATTCCTACATTGTGGATTTATCTCCATAGATTTTTAGCAAAAGAAGGGTGTAATAACTCTCCTCCCTAGGGTGTATCTTTCTGTTGAAGCAGAATCCAATTCTGAGGTTTTTCAGTTTTGGACACGACACTACTGCCGGAAATTAGGGCTTTTCACAAAAGTGGAATTTTTCAGTGATCCCAAGCCTGGATTGATCTCCTCCCCAAAATCAAAGTTAGGGATCAAAATCAAAGCATTTGATTGGATAGAACTCCAGAAAAACAAAACGCTAATCTGCTCCTGAACCAGCACTGCAGGATTTCAGCTCCAAATCCAGATCCGACATCTTGACCTAGTAAGATCTAAATCTTTTATATTTCCATTTGAGGTTCTCAGTTAAGATGTCTCATCATACCAAGCTTGATGAAAAGCTTGAGGGAGCTGATAACTTTCGAGCCTGAAAGTATAGGATCTCCCCGGTCCTGGAAGAAAATGAATTGGACTCCTATATCTGTGAGGAGGTTCTAGTTCCAGAGGGAGATGAGTCCAAGCACTTACATAAGAAGAAGTTGGTTATGGTAAAAAGGATCATTTCTAATTCTATCAAGGATCACCTCATACCACAGGTGTCCTCCCTCAAGACACCTAAAGCCATGTTTGATGCCATAACCAAACTGTTTGAAGGGAAGAACATAAATCGAAAGATGACTCTAAGGAACTAGTTGAAGAATGTAAAGATCCAGAATGAGGAGACCATCTAGTCATACTTCACAAGGGTCTCCCAGATCAAAGAACAGCTGGAAGCAGTAGATAAAGAAGTGGAGAATGTAGAAATTGTGATGACAACCTTGAATGGTCTCCCTAGGTCATGGTATTCTTTCATCCAAGGAATCTGTGCTAGGAAGAAGTTAGTCAAGTTCATTAGACTGTGGGAAGAATGTTCACAAGAAGAAGCTCAAATAGAAGCTCGAGAAGAAAAGATGGGAAGTGAAGATCAAGCTCTCATAGTACACTCCAGGAAAGGAAGAAGGGAAAATCATCATCACCAAGGTAAGCATTCTCATCAGAAAAATATTCTTGTAAGAAGGGATCCATCCAAACTTAGATGTTATAGATGCGATGAAATAGGACACTTTGCTAGAAATTGTCCCATGAATAAGAATGGATCCAAGAAGAAGAAGAACTCCAAAAGAGGACATCACGCTCACACTGCTGAGGATGATGATCCTCCCAGGAAGAGAGTAAAACAAGAAAGTGAAGACTCTTCAAGTGAAGAAGAATATGTTCTGATCTCCACTCTCACAAGAACTATCACTCATGGAAGCAAATATTGACTTATTGACAGTGGGGATTCCAAACACATGATAGGTTTCAAGGAATCCTTTGAGAAACTATCCGAACATAATTCACCCCATAAGGTGAAACTTGTGGATGACTACTAATATCCCATAAAAGGTAGTGGTGAATCCACCTACAAGCTAGACTATGGAAAGTATATGAAAATGAAGGATGTCTTGTTTGTACCAGGACTAAAGAAGAATCTTCTATCCCTATTAGCACTGGATGCAAAAGGAATGAGGGTTGCATTTGTAGATGGCCAAGTCCTCATGTGGTCAAGAGGAAAGACTATTGATGATGCAATAGTAATTGGACAACAAGAAGGAGGATTATACAAATTGAAGGACCGTCCATAACAAGATTTAGTCCATGACACATTAGATCCAAATGAACTTTGGAACAGAAGGCTTGCACATGTGCATTATAGAGCACTACCACTTGCAAGAAAAGTTGTTGAAGGTCTTCCAGAAATTCAAGAAAAACATGAAGGGGTCTGCAAAGGATGTGCAAAAGGAAAGAATACAAAGAAGACATTTCCAAGTAGCGAGAGCAAGGAAAAATGAATCTTGGAAATCATCCACTCCAATGTATGCAGACCAATGTCATCAAGTTCACTAAGCGGGTATGTATACTATGTTTCTTTCATTGATGAATTTTCTAGGAAGACATGGATTTACTTCATGAAGAACAAAGATGAAGTTTTCAGCAAGTTCAAGGAATTCAAAGCCTTGATCGAGAACCACACAGAAAATAAGATCAAGACCTTTCGATCAGATAATGGCAAAGAATTCACATCAAATAAATTTAAAGACTTATGCAAAGAATCGGGGATTAAGAGGGAGTTATCCATTCCATATAATCCACAACAGAATGGGGTTTGTAGAAAGGAAGAACTGAACTATCATGGAAGCTGCAAGAGCAATGCTTCATGATTAGGATCTTCCCATGCATCTATGGGAAGAAGCTTCTAGAAAAATGGTGTATGTACAGAACCGTACTCCACACAAAGTACTCAAGAACAAGACACCTGAAGAAGTATTTTCCAGCAAGAAACCAGAAGTCAGCCATCTCAGGATATTTGGTTGTCCAATATACATACACGTTCCAAAAGAGAAGAGAACAAAACTAGATCCTTCAGGAAAGAAGGGTATATTTGTAGGATAATCTGAAAGCTCGAAGGCTTACAGAATATACTTCCCAGGATTCAAGAAGGTTGAAATCAGCAGGGATGTAACATTTGATGAAGACACAGCTAACAACAAATCCAGAAAGAGATCTACTGAAGAACCTGAAGAAGCAGAAGCACCTATAATTCATGATACAACCATGAATGAAGAAACTCAAGAAGAAGATCGAGAATTTGAAGAACCACAAAGACCTATAGATCCACCTCAGGAGAAGAATCCTCACAAGAGGAAACCTGCTTGGGTACGAGAAGTTATCCAAGGTGCAGAAAAATATGGGGCTCCAGAAGAGAATCACAGAGAAAGAAAGAGAACTAGATCCTACTACGGATATGTAGCTTTACTATGTGACTTTATCAATGAAGAACCTTTGAATTATGAAGAAGCGGCAGAACGAAAAGATTGGAAGGATGCTATGATCGAAGATTATCAATCGATCATGAAGAATGATGTTTGGGATGTTGTCCCAAGACCAGAAGGGAAGTTGGTTGTAACTTCCAAATGGATCTACAAGATCAAGCATGTTACAGATGGTAGCATAGAGAAATATAGGGAAAGATTCATGGCTCATGGTTTCTCACAGAAAGAAGGAATAGACTATGAAGAAACCTTTGCACCTATAGCTAGATACACTTCCATCAGATCAGTACTTTCTTTGGCTATACTAATGAAATGGAAGATACACCAAATGGATGTCAAGACTGCTTTCTTGAATGGTGTAGCGGAAGAGGAAGTGTATGTAGAACAACCACTTGGTTTTGAGACACATGGCAGGGAGTCTCATGTGTGCAGATTGAACAAAGCCCTGTACGGTTTGAAACAGGCACCTAGGACATGGTACGGTAGAATTGACAGCTTTCTATCCAGTTTGGGATTTTCCAATAGTAAAGCAAATTCCAACCTTTACTGCAAGGTTGAAGATGGCAACCCAGTGATGCTCCTACTGTATGTAGATGATCTGTTTGTAATAGGTATGGATGGGTTGATTACTGATATGAAGAGAAAGCTTGCTGCCAAGTTCAAAATGAAGGACTTGGGTATGATGCATTATTTTCTAGGCATGGAGGTGTGGCAGAATGCGGATGGAATCTCCCTCGGACAAGGGAAGTATGCAATAGAGATCCTGAAGAGATTTGGGATGATGTACTGCAAGGCTATGACCACACCTATGGAATCAAACCTGAAGCTATTGAGTGATGCTTCATCAGAGACGGATGATGCTACGATGTATTGTTAGATGATTGGGTCCTTGATGTATCTGACAAACACAAGACCAGACATTTTCTTTGCTGTGAACACCTTGAGCCAGTTCTTGACAGATCTGAGACATGTTCACTTGATTGCTGCAAAGCATATTCTGAGGTACCTGACGTGTTGATGTATTTGTAACTTCGGAATGTATTCATCTATGTATCTTATGTCTTGTAACCTGATGTTTATTCCGGGATGTATCTATTATGTAATTGAGTCATGCTGTCATGCCCCGATGTTCCGATCGGGAGGATCTATTATGTAAACAAGTCATCTCAAGTCATAGTGGGTAACCTTCCAATTGTCTAAGGGTTAAATTCCCCGTAGTTCCTGGGCACTAAGGTTATTAGACTCTCCTAGTAGAGGTCAGCCCTAGTAGGGTTTTAGTCATGCTGGGATTAGTATAAATAGAGAACAGGAGTCTCTATTTATCACACAACTCACCCACACTCAAGTGTAGCGCATAATTTAGGAAGGAGAAGACACTCGGGATAGACAAGAAGAAGATTACTGATGTCAGGATATCACTTACTGTTTTGGGCTTTTCTATTTTGGTGCTGATTCTATCTTTGAGGAAGTTGTGGGGTTTTCTCCTTTATGGTTTCCCCAAGGAAAAACACTGTGTTCATTGTCTCTTTTTTTTGATTTCTGTGCTTGTTATTCTCTTAGTAAAAATCCTAATAATGCTAGATTAATGCTGAAACACTAACATAAGGGGTACAATTGATTATGGGCTCAAGTATGAGGTGAATCAAAAGATTAACCTGGAGGGTTATGTTGATTCAGATTGGCCAGGAAGTGCCATCGATAGGAAGAGCACTTCAGGGTGTTTCTTCAGTATGGGATCAGGTGTGATCTCTTGGTTTAGCAGGAAGCAATCCTGTGTGGCACTGAGTACAGCTGAAGCAGAGTATGTTGCAGCTTGTTCAACTAGTTGTGAGGTAGTATGTCTGCAGAAGCTATTGTCTGTTTTATTTGATCTCCAGATGGATGCTATTTGTATACATTATGAGAACTAGAGTTGCATGAAGTTGTTAGAGAATCCAGTGTTCCATGACAAGTCAAAGCATATCGAGATCAAGTATCACTATATCAAGGATATGGTGCAGAGGGGAGCAGTGAAGCTCCAGTATGTTGCGACAGATGAATAGATAGCTGATGTGTTGATGAAGCCATTGGCTAGGGTGAAGTTCGAGTACTTCAGGGAGAAGCTTGGTGTTCTCCAGATCGAGGTTCCCTCCAAGGGGAAATGATGAGACCCAGACCCATTCTGACATGGTGATAGGATTGGTTCCTTCCATGGTCAGATGTAAGGGTTGAGCCATTCTTTCATGGTGAGAGGATTGGTTCCTTCCATGTTAGATGTGAGTGCTAATCCATTCTGATGTGACTGTAGGATTGGTTCCTACATGATCAGAAGTAAGCACTGAATTCCATCTTGGAATGGAGGAACCTGGTCAGTTGCTAGGAAATCTCAGTCTGGGAATGAGGGCCATTCTGATGTGACTGTAGGATTGGTTCCTACATGATCAGATGTGAGTGTAGAGCCCTTTTGACATTGGTTTTCATATGTAAGTGCAGATCCCTTTCGACATGAAGGATTGGTTCCTTGCATGGTCGAATATAAGTGTCGAGCCTTTCTGACATTGGTTGTCAGATGTAAGTACAGAGCCTTTCGGCATGGAGGATTGGTTCCTCACATGGCTGAGTGTAAGTGCCGAGCCTTTCTGACATTGGTTGATGGATGTGAGTGTTGGGCCTTTCTGACAGGGTTGTGGGAGGTGTTCCCACATGGTCAGATGTGAGTGCTGGACATGCCTTTTTGATATGATTATAGGATTGGTTCCTACATGATTAGATATAAGTGCTGGGTGGGCCATTCTGACTTAGGGTCAGATATAAGTGCTGGAAGAAGACCTACATGGAGGCTAGACCTACAACCAACATGAGAAAGGGTTGGCTCTATAGAAATTCCCATGACAAGAAGAATAATGAGATAGCACCCGTGATGATCCAGTGATGATGATCCAGCAGAGATGATCGAGATCGAGGGATGATCCAGATCCAGTGATGATGATCTAGATCGAGTGATGATCCAAATCCAAATGAAGATGACTTTAAGATGAAGATGACGAGGACTCAATGATGATCTATATGATACAGAGAAGAAGACTTGTGTTGATAAATTGTGTCGAGAGAATACCTTCCTAGTTAAGAGGTAGTGTTGATGTAATTGTAACTTCGGAATGTATTCACTTGTATTTTTTATGTATTGTAACCCGATGTTTATTTCGGGATGTATTTGTAATGTACTTGATTCATGTCATGCCCCGAGGTTCCTATTGGGAGTTTCTATAATGTAAACAAGTCATGTCAAGTCAAGGTGCATAACCCTCCTATTGTCTAAAGGTTAAAGTCCCCACAGTTCTGGGGCACTAGGGTTATTAGACTCACCTAGTGAAGTTGGCCCTAGTTGGGTTTAGTCAAGTCGGGAATTAGTATAAATAGAGAGCAAGCCTCTCTATTTATCACACGCTCACTCACACTCAGTTGTAGCACATAAATGAGGAAGAGAAAGACACTAGGGATAGGAAGAAATAGGTTACTACTGTCAGGAGATCATCTTACTATTTTTGGGTTTCACTTTTGGTGCTAATTCTATCTCCGAGGAAGTTGCAGGGTTTTCTCCATTTATGGTTTCCTCGAGGAAAAACACTGTGTTCATTGTCTCTTGTGTTTGATTGCTTTTCTTTTTGTTTTATTTGTTAAATATTCTAATGTTATGCTAGCTTAATGTTAAAAATCTAATAGAAAGGAGTGTCAAGTTTGATGAGCCTCTTTAAGAGGTATAACTAGTGAAGGTAAAACTGCTGAATTTCCTTCCTATTCTACTGAATATTTGGATGATGTAATTGGGGGTGATGACCCTGATTTCGATCCTTTGATTTCTAATATCAGTGTATACCAAACATCAGATGTTGAATTAAAACTTGAAGTACAAAATCATCTCCCAAGTCGGGCACGACAGACACTCTCCTCCACAGGAGATAACATTGGAAATCCGAATGATCCAAGGAGAACCTGATCCGATTTCCAAAGAGCAGGTATTGTGCTCTCTTGTCTTGATTATTTGCTATTTGAATCTTGTTATTTGATGATAATTTCAGACCCTAAGTCCTACTACCATGCTCGAAAGGATCCGAGATGGTAAGTTTCCATGGGTGAAGAGATGAATTCTCTTCAGAAAAACACCAATTGGGAGCTAGTTTCTCTTCCTCTGGGGAGGAAATTGGTTCAATGAAAGTGGGTGTTTCAGACTAAGGTTGCTGCTGATGGAAAAAATTGCAAATATAAGGCAAGGCTGGTAGCAAAAGGTTTCTCCTAGGTCCAAGGTGTGGACTACCATGAGATCTTTGCATCGGTAAAAATGGACTCCATCCGCTTAGTTTTGGCAATTTCTGCATCTAAGTACTGGGAAGTGCATCATATGGATGTTAAGTCTGCCTTTATGCATGGATATCTTCATGAGGAGATATATATGAAGCAGCCCGAGGGCTACATTTCTGATTCATATTTTGTTTTCAAGCTAAAGAAGTCACTGTACGGGTTAAAACAGGCCCTAAGAGAGTGGTATTCCAAGATGGATGCCTTCCTTCTCTCACAAAAATTACAAAGGTGTAAATCAGATCCAAATGTGTATATACAGAAGTCTGATGGTCATTTGATTATTATTCTTTTATATGTTGATGACTTACTAATTACAAGTAGCAGATTTACTTCTATTTCAGTCATCAAAACTGCTCTCCACAATGCATTTTTAATGAGCGATTTGGGGCTCTTAAAGCAATTTCTTGGGCTCGAAATTGAGAAACTTTTTGATGGGATAATGGTCACTCAGTCCAAATACATATAAGACCTATTTTTAAATTTTAACATGGCTGAATGTAATGCTGATCCATTCCCTTTCCTTTCAGGGATCAGCCTTGAAGAAGGAAAAAGCACACCTCCCATGGACTGCACTATTTATCGACAGCTGATAGGTAGCTTGCTCTACTTGAATCATTCTCAGCCTGATATATGTTATGCCATGGATTTTGTGTCAAGATACATGCAACAGCCTCATGATCTTCATTGGAAGGCAGCCAAGAGGATCCTCCAGTATATTCAGGGAACTAGGACCTACGACATTCAATATGTTGCAGACTCCGAGCTAGAGCTGGTTGGTTACACAGATTCTGAATGGGAGGGTGATTCTATTGATCATAAGTCTACTTATAGATATGTCTTCATGTTTGGTGGTGGCCCCATTTGTTGGAATAGCAAAAATAAGGCCACCATAGCATTGTCTTCAGCAGAGGCCAAGTACCGAGGAGCGGTGAATACTTGCATCCAAGTTGTTTGGTTGCAAGGCATTATTTCAGAGTTTGATCTTAGTAGTAATTTATCCACTTTCCTCTTTTGTGACAATCAAAGTGCTATTAAGATACCCATAGATCTAGTTACTAGGCATAGGACCAAGCATATAGAGATACACATGCACTACATCAGAGAGTTAGTGCATGACATGACCATCATTCTGCAATACTACCTGACTGATGAGCAGATTGTAGACATCTTCACCAAGATATTTTCAGAAAAGAAGTTCGCTTAACTCCATTCACTGTTGGGGGTGAGTTCATCAGGGTGATTAGACTACTTTCATTGTTCAGCTTGAGGGGGGGGTTTTCCCACTGGGTTTTCCCTCTTTTCCTCACTTAGATTTATTTTTTAGCATTGTTTGAGTTTGATTATTGTACAGGGTGACCTATGGCCTTAGTTTTTGGGGCCCTAGAATTTCATGCACTTTATGTTTCTACTTCTCCTGAGTATAGCTTAAGGGTGGGTGTTGGAGACATTTACCCACCATGCACACTTAATTTGGTCAATTTGGCCTTGTTAAACCACTATCCTAAATTTTATTGAATTAATTGACATTAGAGGAGCACTGTATGACATTAGCATGAGCACACCCATGCCTACCTTCAGTCAAGGAGGCCAACTAAGCCTTCTCCTTCATTTGGGGAGGCTAACTGGAGCACTCCGAGAGTGATCTGAGTGTCATAAATGCACCTAATTGATAGCTGATGGTTACAACCAGTTAATTTAAGTGGTGAAGGCACCTCCATTCATTATTTAATTATTTTTAATGATTATTTATGAACTGGAGCTAACACAGGCACCTACAACCAGTTCTGATGACCAGTTGACTTCAGTTAGCCTCATCGGGGTTCATTGGAGTTATTGATGCACTACCACTTGTTGGTTGGCATGCAGTGACATGTGTCTGAGCTAATTTCAGTTAGACTCAGTCATTCATTGCACTCCAACTTCATTTAGGACTCATTTGCGTCAATCGACTTTTGATCAGTTGGTTAACTAGTGTGTTTACTATGGCTTACAGTCAGTTAAGCTACACCCATTCATTCAATTCGAATGACCTCCTTGTGAATTCGAATTGTCTTGGAATTCATGAATAGTGAATGATCATTGTATTGTACTACTCATTATTTATTGATCATACAGAGCTGTTACTCCCATTGCAACACCATTTTTCCAATTTTATGCATATTTGTATGTATTCTTTGTGAGACTGTGTTTTCAGTTCCTAGACCACTGTGACAAATTAAAAAAGCTATTGTTTTGGATGGATGAACCCATCTATAGAAATTAGATTATGAACATATTCCATTCAATTTTAGAGTATGTCATCAATATGGGAGTTTTTTGAAAAAATATCCAAAAAAACTAGTGGTTGAGGAAAACCATAAGAAGGATGAGGAATGGAAAACAATTGGCAAGGGTGGGATATCCTCAAAATAAAAGAGTACATAAAAAGGGGATTAGGAGAAGGGAGATCCTAGTCCTACAATTCAATCATCCCCAAACAAGTTTTAGATCCTTAATTAGGAAGGGGATGAGGCTGTTAACCCTCATGAACAATCCACCAATTATTTTTCTAAAAAGGAAAACACTAATTATTTTGAGCAGCTAATTTTGGAGGAGATTGGGATGGAATAATATTGGCACTCTATTATTCCTCTCGTCCCATGTGAGTAATGTTGTTGTTTCCTCTTCAAACCAGGTTTGGAACTTCCATCGTGCGCAACAAATCCCAAGATATCGGCTCGACAGAGAAAGGCTCAGTCAGCAGCACCTGCGGCACAGGTGCAGTCTCACTCGAGATATCTCTTATGGGTAACTACTAACTACTAGATTCAAGTTTTCACAGTTGGGTGGGGATTGTTTCTCCTTTTTCACCTTACCAACTCTCTCACTGAAGTTGGTGGGTGTATTCCTAAATATTTAGTGTGTGCAGATAAGACACTACATAACCTATCTATCACAGTGATTATAACATCAAGGTATGCTTAACACAAGGGTTATCTATCAACAGAGTGACTCATGCATTAGAGAACCCATTCATAAGCAAATACATAAACTCTTAACAACAATATACATTCATGTGCATATTAATCAGATACAATCATATACATTCACATAAATTCACATACATTCATGTGACATAAACACATTTATCATCTACTCAATGACACGGTCTTTAACGTGGAAGCCCATCCGAGAAAAACCATAAAGGCGCTCTTCATCTGGCATGAGAAATATATGGCACCTTTGGTCTATGCACTTAGCTGCAGACTCTGTTCTAGACCTTAATCTCTCTATCTATACAAACTTCTCTATCCTCTGATGCTCTCTGGTCTCCTGTCGCTCAATATTCTCCTACTTGTCTCTACTGTTGATCCGCACACAACTTGGATCAACTACTCTTTTCTATACTTCTACGCACTCAGTTGCATATTAATCAACTCTTCTTATAGACAAAACCCTACTAACCAACTGAGTCAGTGACTAAACATGTAAAGCAACTATACAACTAAGCAATTGATCAAGATGTAACACACACACAACCTGGGTTCTTCCTTATTATAGACTCTTACATGTCACTCTCAACCGACTTCATTTAGTTTTCCAACAAGCTGTCACTCCTATTCTAGTGACATTTATCAGTATGCACTAATGACCCAAATTACAAAGATGATTTTATTCCTAACAACACATGTGACTTTCGTCAATTCTATCCAACCTTGTACCCATGATATTCCTTGAACTGTCATTTTTAGTCGTTCCGTCACTGCACATATTCTCTAGCAAGGTTCCTTCTATTGCGACTGATCTCGTCACATCCTTTCCTCTTGTCACGGATTCTCTTCTGCCGCAGCTTCTATTCTATCTCAGCTTATCTCTCCTATTGTTAATTCTTCCTTCTCTCGCAGCTTCTTCTGTGACTTCTTCTTGCCTTAACTCTTTCTTCCTTATCTACTTCTGCTCTTCCTTCTCTTCTTCTATTGCAACTCCTTTTCCTTCCTGTGACAATGTCCATTGTCTAGTTGATAACTTTACATGTAAGTAGAGTATTAACATCAAAGCTAGTATGGATTCATTTCAAAAGAGCTGTCATAGGAAAAGGTACAGTAAGAACAAAAAATCACGTTTCCTCAAATCAACAGAAGGAAATTGGCAATCTAAAATAAACAGTTCCAAATTAAGGTAGATCTAAATCAATATCAGATCCAAGAAAGTAAAAAACTATCCACCAAAAGATAGTAATAGAAGAACTGTTGAGATCCAGATAAACAATTATCCCATGAAGGGTCCAGACTCTAGACAATTTCTTGGAGAAGCAAAAAGTTGTGGCCAATTGCTCCTAAAATGTGAATTTTCCAACAAATTAAGGAAACTATGGAACACATGGACAAGCCATCCCAGCACAAAGGTTAAATCTACCAAATAGTTTCCCAAGAAATGGGGCAAATCCACAGGATAAGGAAATGTTCTAAAGAAAATATCGGCTCTAAATCTAGCCTAGATGACAGTCTATTATCCATAGCAATGGACCAATTTGGACTTTTTTGAGCCTGTTAGCTTCTTAGTTTCTGAATCTGATATGGAAGAATTTTCCATTAAGTTATGTTATGTATATTAGTTTTATTCCTTAGTTTAAACAATGTCCATAATCTGATTTATATGTAAACAGAGTATTAAAACTAGAGCTAGTAAGAATTCATTTCAAAAGAGCTATGATAGGAATAGGTACAGTAAGAACAAAAAACCATGTTGCCTTAAATAAACAGAAGGATTTCAGCAAACTCAAAGAAGCAGATCCAAATTGAGGTAGATATAAAATTTAAGCTTATTATAAATCAATGCCAGATCAAAGAAAGTCAAAAAATAATTGATCCCTTCAAACTGCCAAACTCAGGTTGGTTCAAAGAAAACTTTTAAAAAATGGTCTAATGTAAAATCTAGACAGAAAGGGCAAGTTGTTATTAGAAATTGCCATGAAAGGGCAAGGACTAAGGAAAAAATACTTGGAAGAGGTGTAAAGAAACAAGATGACCGAAAGCCAAGGTGCACTAGCAGGAATGAGTGAAGCAATGAGCATGCGAATCTAGCCCAAATATTTGAAACAAAAGGGACTCTAATCTCCTCATAGATCTCCTTACCGAGTAGGCAATTAGCAAGTCATGGGAACTGGTCCAGCACATTGAATGGTGCTTTTTAGAGGATAAGAAGAATTTCAATCTAGTAAGATTACAACATGTGAGAAGTAAAGTAAATGAGATGGTTGACTGGCTAGCTAGCAAATCCATCACATTGAAAAGTGATGGAGGGATAGAAATGGGCACATCAAAAGAAAACAACAATACGACATATATTGCTTCAACAAACACACACTTAGAAAGAAAAACTACTTCACTTGGAATGTAAAGCACATCATAGCGCAACTAAGAACCAACTCTCATAGGTTAAGATGTGAATCAGGAAAATGGGAACAACCAAACGAGCCACCATATGGAAGGGTGTGCAGGATATAATGTGTGAATGGGAGTAGAAAATCGAGCAGCGTTTTCTTCTATTTTGTACAGCATAATCACAAATCATGGAGATATCAAACTTGTATATCAAAGGCCAGGGATCGACATTCTAGAAGGATCTAGTGGGAGGTACATAGAATTTGGTATAGAAAAAGATGCGTGCAAGAAGAACACAGTTGAAGGCAGAGACATATGTTAATTGCCACATTTGCCTTTAAGCTCTTTGAATATGTTACACATAAGGTAAAACTTTTTTATCTCATATAGCCACTCGACTGAGTGACAGTTTAATAAACCAAGCCATCTATCTGTCTACTCGAGCTTATAAACTCTAGAATAAATCGGATGAATTCCAACAAGGGGTTGGACACTGGGTTTGTTTCCTTTTGTTTAAATTTATAAAAGAAAGACATTATCAATTTCTCAAATATATATTTGTTAACCTATTTCAAACATATTAATCTTATTAATATGGTTGTTACTAATTACTAAAAAGTTTAACACAAACAATATACTACTATAGAAGTGCAAAAGCTATGGTAAGTTGGATTTTAGCCCCAATACTCTATTATTGGTTAAATAATTTGCATTTTCTTTTAATACATAACATTTAACAACATGAGTGATGATGATTTGATAGATTTTGGGTTTATATAACAAAAATCTCACAAATTTTGGTTAATGTTATTAATCAAACACAATCAATACAACTTTTTGTCTCATATAAACAAAAATTCCACAAATCTTGGCAATGTTATTAATCAATCACAATCATCTATATATTTTCTGTCGTTCATCTTTGTTAAGACCATCCTGATATTTTCTGTGTGGTTCATCTTTAATTAATCATAATCATCCTAATATTTTCTGTGTGGTTCATCTTGGTTAAGAGACATTTATAAAAGAAAACCATTATCAATTTCTCAGATATATATTTGTTAACCGATTTCAAACATATTAATCTTATTAATATGGTTGTTACTAATTACTAAAAAGTTTAACACAAACAATATACTACTATAGAAGTGCAAAAGCTATAGTAAGTTGGATTTTAGCCCAAATACTCTATTATTGGTTAAATAATTTGCATTTTCTTTTAATACATAACATTTAACAACATGAGTGATGATGATTTGATAGATTTTGGCTTTATATATAACAAAAATCTCACAAATTTTGGTTAATGTTATTAATCAAACATAATCAATGCAACTTTTTGTCTAATATAAACAAAAATTCCACAAATCTTGACAATGTTATTAATCAATCACAATCATCTATATATTTTCTGTCGTTCATCTTTGTTAAGACCATCCTGATATTTTCTGTGTGGTTCATCTTGGTTAAGAGACATTTATAAAAGAAAAACATTATCAATTTCTCAAATATATACTTGTTAACCTATTCCAAACATATTAATCTTATTAATATGGTTGTTACTAATTACTAAAATGTTTAACACAAACAATATACTACTATAGAAGTGCAAAAGCTATAGTAAGTTGGATTTTAGCCCAACTACTCTATTATTGGTTAAATAATTTGCATTTTCTTTTAATACATAACATTTAACAACATGAGTGATGATGATTTGATAGATTTTGGCTTTATATAACAAAAATCTCACAAATTTTGGTTAATGTTATTAATCAGACACAATCAATACAACTTTTTGTCTAATATAAACAAAAATTACACAAATCTTGACAATGTTATTAATCAATCACAATCATCTATATATTTTCTGTGGTTCATCTTTGTTAAGACCATCCTGATATTTTCTGTGTGGTTCATCTTGGTTAAGAGACATTTATAAAAGAAAAACATTATCAATTTCTCAAATATATATTTGTTAACCTATTTCAAACATATTAATCTTATTAATATGGTTGTTACTAATTACTAAAATGTTTAACACAAACAATATACTACTATAGAAGTGCAAAAGCTATAGTAAGTTGGATTTTAGCCCAAATACTCTATTATTGGTTAAATAATTTGCATTTTCTTTTAATACATAACATTTAACAACATGAGTGATGATGATTTGATAGATTTTGGCTTTATATAACAAAAATCTCACAAATTTTGGTTAATGTTATTAATCAAACACAATCAATACAACTTTTTGTCTAATATAAACAAAAATTCCACAAATCTTGACAATGTTATTAATCAATCACAATCATCTATTTATTTTCTGTCCTTCATCTTTGTTAAGACCATCCTCATATTTTCTGTGTGGTTCATCTTTAATTAATCACAATCATCCTGATATTTTCTGTGTGGTTCATCTTGGTCAAGAGACATTTTCGTATCAACTTGTATCCCTTTAAAATCACATAACCAGGCAAACTTTAGCTTCCGACAGCACATGAAGCTAAAAGCGCGCTCAAAAGAATGTACAACTTTAGGCCAGATGGGTCAGGTAAGGTATTTTCACAAAAAACAAAAAAAACCTACTGTAGTTGACATTTTCAGAAAACTGTAATTATTTTTCATGCTGGAGATTGATCTATTTGTTAGACCATTTGCATGGCCGGCAGCGTCGGATGTGACCGCTCACGCGAGTTAGGTCGTCCAATCGATGCAAATATTCGGTTAAGTAGTTTACTCCTTTTAATGGAATAGCTACCCGTAACATCTTTCTTAGGCTCAGCACATGGAACCTCAAAGCCGCCTGACGTAACAAGGGCTAAAATCACTAGCACATGGAACCAAAAATCCCGACACTGGGCTCAAAGCCGCCTGACGTAACAAGGGCTAAAATCACTAGTTTGCGCACATGAGATAAATTGTGGACTGAGAGCTATGCAGGACTGTCAGAAATTTCAATGGTGATCCGTAAACTTCGCGTAAAATTAACGATCTCGATCAAATCAAAGTACAATTAAATAATCAATTGCATCAACCTGTCAGAAAGCCTCCTCTTGGCTGAGGCTGCGGTTTGTTTTGAAGCCGAGTCCTCATTATAGCGCTTAAGGGGCCTCGAGCGCGCTAAAAGCGGCATTTTAGCATAATGTGCGGAGGGTATCTATCATGTGCGCGACAAACTTCCATGATGTCATCAGAACCGCGCTATCGCATTGCCTCTCTTCAAGTTCAGTCCATGTGGGGAGCCTATCATAATCTGATGAAATGACATAAGCGCCACATAATCTGTTATCGCTTTGCATTCACATAATGCAGAATGCAGGTACAAATCGGTATAAGTATGCAATCCCACTCACAGGATTCCTACAGTACCACAAACTAATTTAGTTCTCTCGTTTGAGATATATTCCTTGTAGGGCAAAAGCTATAGAATGGCTATTCATACATCTGTCCAACCGCTGGCTTCCCAATTGTGCCTCGGCAGATCGTTGATAAGTTTTACTCATCGTCAGCTTAAGCCTCTCCGTAGAACAATCCCAACTCCTCGAAGGAAATATGCGGCACTTCGCATAAACATGACTTTAAGAACAGCCGTATATTCCGAAGATGATGGTGATAATGCTATACAAAGACGCATAGGCAGTCATCATTTCAATCTATGGGACGATCATTTGATACACTCTCTTAGGCTCCGCACATGGAGCAAAGAAGGGCGAGCTTTAGCCCAGACTCTGATGACGTAACGAGGGCCTTAATCAGGGTTTTGTGCACATGGCTATGAAGGATGAAGCTGAGCTTCGTGTACGACTGTTAAATCATTAATTAAAATTTCAATTAAAATTTTAATTTGAACGGTGATGAAGACACAATGAAATTTAACGGCAAGTGATCAACCTGTATACCTTGCAGGAGTCAAATCATTAAAAATTGTCAAAAAGCATCGGTGCCTGAAGGCAAGCCCAGGCTGTAGGTGGGTCTGCTGAAAATGCGCGAAAATTGAGCTCAGAGACGCCCTCGAGCGCGTTTTTTCCTCCATGTGCAGAGGCTATGTCTCTACGCCTTATGGGGTGTGTAATTAATACTGCCTTCATTTTCATTTATGATATTACGGTGTATTCTTTATTTCAGAATTGACTAATCTAATTTTGTGTAATGTAATATGGATCAGGCATCTTATTACCGTGAACGTGCGGATAAACTTATCGGGGAAGTTAAGGATATGTTCGGTTCAATGTTTGCGGAGGATGGGGAATTCATTTCTCCCACCACTGATCTCCTTCAACGCCTTCTGTTGGTCGATAACGTTGAACGTTTGGGGATCGATAGACATTTCATAAATGAGATCAAAACAACACTCGATTACGTTTACAGGTATGTGGTGCTCTCCACAGCGCCCCCGTTATCATATAATTTATATAGGAGTGGGCTACCGACGCGACGATTTTGCCCGGCGGAAATCGTCGCGCCGGCCCTCCGGCGACCGTTCCGGCTTTGCTCTCCGTCGCCGGCCTCCGTTCACACACCCTCCTTGCGGCCCCGTTCATCCTCTTTCCGTTGCCGTCAACGTCCGTCTCCGTCTCCCTCCGTTTGCAGCCATCCATTCATTTAATTTGCATGTCGAATTCAAACCCGATCCCGCCCGACGATCGCCCCTGCAGCAACCAGCAACCAATTTTTAGTCAAATGTTTTGCCTTTTGTTCTCTACAGGCTGTGCATTAAAACATCGTGCTCAACTCAGGCTGAAAACACTATGGACTATATTTTGCAGAGATATACATCTCAGACATTTCCGCGAGCTGACCCTCAGCCTGCAGGGCATTCAAACCATCATCGCTGGAAACGAAGTGTTTGGGATAGACTATTTACTTACAAGACTTGCTTT
>LPNX011135530.1:0-25473 GCA_001517045.1 Pseudotsuga menziesii | reverse complement strand
TCAAAGAGCAACTTCAGACAAAGAGGCACAGTCAAAGAGAGGGACGCACTCAGTCTAAGGGGAACACTACCCAACTATCCTTCAGAGATTAGACTTGTGCATAAAAGCCTTTTGGCTCAGAGATAAGTCTATGTTGGATTGATCTATTGTACTAATTGTAAATTGCTTGAAGATAATAAAAGCTATTATATCTCTCACTGGTTTTCTAGCAAGTATTTTTCCAGGGTCATTAGACCAAAAACTTTGGTGTCAATTTTTATGTGTGTTTGCTATATTGGTTAAAAGAAGTGAATTGATCTCATGTGTTTCAGTTTCATGTCATAAATACTTGCATGTGATTTAGAGAGACCTAAGACCAAGCTGGGATCAAGTATTTGAGAGAGATTCTGAAAATTTCACATTTAATTAGTCATTTTGGCATTTTCACTCCCATTTTTTCTCTGACACCTCAAGGTCCAAAACTCACAAGTTAAAAAAAAGGGAACTTGTGTCCAAGTTTCAACTTTTCGATCGTTGCCATTTCGGAGATACACATGATGTAAGTCAAGCAATTTGAATAGCCCAAAACTCCTCATCAGGCCTTTTTCTAAACTATCAAATAGTTTCAAAATAGATTGGTTGGTTAACAGAAATTCTTATGTGTTTCCCAATGATGTTCTTTTTCTTATTAATAGGCACTGATATAGATACTAGACTACGTGTTCTCACTTACCCGCTAACAATTACCTTCATGGCGTATTATTGCACCTTCCTTGGGGCAATTGCTAGTTTCTATCTTGACATAATAATTCAATTCGTCATACACACCACCTGTATTACCGAGACACCTAGCCTTTCTCAGCTTCCTACTACCTAGCACACCTAGCCTTTATTTCACTATTTCTATTGTTTTTTTCAAAGTTCCAGATATAAACTGTATTTGAAATCATGGCCGTCGGCATCAACTTTATTTCTATCTTGGCATAATAATTCAAATATAGTTAGGCCCACTGAGGGATTTATTATTAGTGTAATAAAAAATCTACTTGGGACAGAGACACGGTCTTGAATCAGTAGCTTACACAACAGTATTTGGCTGACTTCTATGCACTCTGCTGACACATTACATACCCCACAGCAAGATGCCCGCAACAAGATGCATATAGAATATTGATCACTACAGTAATTAAAGTAGTCACAGCTGTCGGCAGCAATATTGATCAGCCACAGTAATTAAAGTAGTCGGTGGCAAGTGAATCTAAAGTCACAGCTGTCGGCAGCAACATTTACCATAGCTTATAGTAGTACAATAATTAAAGGCCGCCCAGAAAAGCTGAGAGGAGTACAATAATTAAAGGCCGCCCAGAAAAGACCAAATGGGATTTTATATATAATTTTCATCCATTCGTCCTACAAAACTACCTGAGACACCTAGGCCTTCTAGGCCTTCTCCGCTTCCTGGTGGAGTCAGCAGTCTCTATCAACTTTCTTTGTCTCCGTAGTGCAATAATTCGATTGAAGTAAGGTCCACTGACAAATTTATATTTAATATTAAGCAGAGAAATACATTTAATAGTCTGCATAAGCTTCTTATGAGTTATTTAATGGATTATGGAATCCACAGTCCTCATCTGCTTTTTCAATAATTCAATTAAACTAAGGTCTTCATTTTATTATTATTATAAAGATTACGGAAACGCCACCTGCACAGTGCACACCACCTGTATGACCCACCAAGGTCTTCATTATGGTCTTAAATATATCTAGGAACAAAAATCATTCAAATTCATTATGTAGAAGTTCATTTATTGAGCGTTTATTGAAAACTAGTCAATTTCTATACAAATCTAAGAAGGGTCTTGGAAACAACTACAGAGAGACCAACTTTTTTATTAACAAAACTTTAGAACTTAACAAATAGTTAAAAATTAGACATTAAATTCATATGTGATTCCCTAAGTCTTCATAATTACGTCACATGCTTGACTTCTTCACAAAATGAGTGAGAATATAAAGAAAGAAGAAGAAGAATAGGAGGATTCTATCTATGGCTTGAATTGTCTTCTTCTGAGCTTTGAAATTGCTTGCTAAATTCTTCAAAACTTGTAATACAACTCAATGACAGTGGTTGAATGCCAACATCCTATTAATAGAAGGGACACATCTCCTAGCTTGGACTAGGGGCACATCTCCCAAGTCAGAGAAGCGCAATGCTCTCAATGCAAAACAAAAACTGTCCAAATATGTGAAATTGATGCACTAGCAAGGGAGAAATCCACCCATTGGTCGTGTTCTAGGAAGTACCCAGTATTCTTGGGGGAGGTCTCTGCAAGGAGATAATCCACCTTGGAATGATAATCAAGCCCAAGGACAACTGTTATGATGTGGTCAGAACCTAAGAAGCAACCAATCCTCTTTGGACCTATGTAGAGGGGGCCACTTGCCTCCTAAATGTCATCATATAATTATATAGTTTAAAGGATAAATGGATATTAGCAAATGAGTAGTTGGAGCAGGTACAACCACTCCAACCTATCTCATACACAGGTGGATTGGACGTCCCTTCCCAAGTATTGGTCTTTGATGGTTGTGTATGAGCGAGCTTAATGTATGCTTGAATGTATGTGAAAGCCTAGCTATCAACATCTGGCATCGATGTCGTTCTCTGTTCGGTCTCGGTGACAGCAACAGTGGATGGAGACGGTTCGAATCCTGAAGACACAGTGAGATGATCGTGAAAGTAACCTGCCACAAATATAAACGACTACTTTTGTTTGAGGAATAAATGAATAAATTCTTTTCGCTCGAGAACTTCCTGGATGTATATGATTGCTGGTCAATAAATACTGATTGCAGACTGTATTTTTTTATGACACTATTGTAGATGCTCGCATAAAGAATTCGAATCATGAAGATATCCTAGATTAAGAGGTATGCGATTGCTAAAAATTAGATTACATATTATAATTTTATAAATTGACATAGATTTGGAAATGAATGGGAAAACGACGAATGGAGAAATGACCAATAGAGAATGTGCTAATTATTTAAAGAAAAATTGTCGGTAGAATAAAAGTCCAATTTCTATGCTGTTGATGGGGACTGATAGATATAGAGGTGTATAATTTTTCACCAGTCGTAAACTTGTCAACCACTACATCCAGTTTGGATGGTCTATTTATAAGTCAGTGGAATCGACTAGTTATCAAGCGGAGACAGTGAGCTGTCGACCAATCCAGCCGTCGATCGAAGGAGACATGAGAATAAGAAGAACCTCTGCAAGTGGAAGAAAGTATCTATTGGAATATTTGAACTATCAGTCGGTTGAATAAGATTTGAAAATATTAGCAACATAATATTTGTCGGTGTTGTCTTGCATATATAATTCGTCCAACATAGTAGTAACATTTTTTGCACGATCCACAAGAATAACGATGACCAATCATAGCAGTGGCTTGCAATATTTCTACCTTCGAATGATATTTGATGCACACATAAACTTTATCTTTTAGAAAAATATATGAACACCAGTCGGCTTTCTTTGGATTAGTCAATGAATGGATATATGGTCAATGAATAAGCTGGGACAGACTGTAGTCAGCTTTCTCTGGATTAGTCGATGAAAAAAATTGTATTGATTCCCACAGAGTGCCATACTCAACGCTGACATGGTTCCTTACTCAACACCGACAGGGTGCCTTCCACCGACGTAACATCACCATATTTATAGAAATCATTCATCCGCAATAGATAAATCCAACATTCTGATGTTATTCTTTATCAAACATCTTTATTATAAAGCTACCTCTATCATTTGTTTCGCATACGCAGGTTCTTGATCTTGATCATCTTTTGTGCTGCACTCACCAACACTCGCCAACAGGAAGAAGGCTGTACCAATATTCTTATCCTCCTAGACCCAAGAGCATATCTCAACAGCAACGGAAGTGTGGAAGCTCCAGAAAGTTTTAACGACTCTCTCGTGAGACAATTGCAGACATAATGTGAAGGGAAGTGTCGGAAATCATGGAAAGCCACTAAGAAGAGGCCGTCAACACATCTGTGAAACTGTAAACGATCGATGGAAAATGGGGCTTTGAACTACAAGGAATAAATGATGGTGTACTATCCTTCTCCTTCCCACTATCGACTGCTTGCCATATGAAGTCGTCGACCAGCCAATATGAACTCCTCCACTGCTTGTTCGCCTTCTGATTATCTTAATACACTTTATTATTTATGCCTTTTGAAAGTTAATATTGTCTTTTGGTCGATACAATTGACTTCTAGTGGGTGCCTAAGTTGGTCGATACAACCGACATTTTAATATTTGTCGGTTGGTTAATATTGTTAGTTTAAATCCGGTCGACATATTTAAATATTTTTTGGGTTGGTAGTGTTCTTTGTTTATGTAAAGTTAGTCGGTACCAATTTCTAAAAAGGGACTCTACTGTAAATTTTTGAAGTCAAGAGGGGGCTAAATGCGAGTCTCTTGTGAGGTAGGCAATGCCCTCCATATTATGTAAATCAAGTCAATCTCTAGTCGACTTAGTAAAACATGTCGTGTCAATTCAAGACAGTCAACCATGATCAATAGTAGTCGAAATCGACTACAAGCAATGAAAACTTTACAAACTAGCAGGAAATTTAAACCCTCGCGGCAGAAGAAGACGATGAAGATGGCATTCAAGCAAATATCATTCACCTACACAGCAAAGTGCTCCAACGATACATGATGAGAATGTACCCCTCATTATCAAAATTGTGAAACTGTTCCTAGGTTGTGACCTCGAAAAGCCAGAAGACAGAGAAATGACATAGAAAGTCGAAGAGCCAAAAGGCCCTGCATGCCTAAACCAATGGAGATGTCGGTTAGATGAGCCAGGGTGAGGCTTTAAATCAAAAGACCTCGTTGCAGAAGAAGATGGTTTCCCAGCGTTGTGAGAGGATAAGACTTCGATAAACTACTGTTAGATTGAAGACGAAGGCTGAAGAGTAACCAGTCACAGTAGATCCTTGTACATGTGTGTTTTCCTATCGAGCTGGCGGTTGTTGCGGCTAAGTTACCTATGCAGACTGGTATGCATGGTTGATGCACAGTGAGGACTACTTCAACAGTAGCAGAGACCGGTATGCATATACGGTTATTTGTATTTTTCGATTACACCTTGTCTATTCCTTCTGATAGAATGTTAGTTGACGTTGTGACGATGGTCTTCCTTGATATTGGTCTATTATTAGTACTAGAAGTCTGTTTATTACTTGGAAACTTGGCCTGTCAGCTGGTTCTGTTGTCGACATGGATTTATAATATTTTATCTCTCTGGTATTTAGTTGGGACCATTTTCTTCTTGTGGGTCCATCTGGAAGTTTTGGTATCGGTGGGGTTCTGTTTTTATCTTAAGATCACTGCTGCTTTATTTTGTCTTTGTCTCGGTGTGGGGTTGGCTTTTACATGACCTGCTATCGGTCTTTTATTTATTGGGTTGGCATACCCTTTTTGTTAAGGATCAATGGTTTGTTTTTGTGGACGTTGTGGATTGGGACCCTTCCTCGGGCGGTTTATGTAGGCCTATTATTTGGTTTGTTGTATACATGTCCTGCTGGGCTCGTTACTTTTGTTCTTGGTTTGGAATGGGTGTGGTTTTTGATTCCTGATATTCTCAGCATTATACTCCTGTAGATGTTGTACTGTTTATCTTTGACTAGTTTTGGGGTGCTCGCCTATATGTGTTATTGTGGGTTATTTCCATTGCTCTCCCTCCACCTGTGACATGGGGGACTTGATCGATACTAGCAGGATACCCAAACTGGGGAAGGGTCGAGTCCATAGCTCTTCTCGCCATAAGGCCAAAGCCCTAAAGGCCTTAGAATATAAACCTAGGTTTGTACTTGGGCATGATGGTTTTATGGAGAAAGTCGAAACTTTATGCTGTAGGGCACTTATTGGTAGACTAGAGTATTGTACCATGACAAAGGATGGCTGGGTGGAGTGGGCTACTTCACACTGGAAGCCTCTTGGAAAATAAATGGCTGGTTTTTGTGTTTATTGAAGACTCGGATGCCTCACTTATTCTGGAAAAGTTGTGGCCTGTACTTGATGGTTCCTTAGTACTGAAGCGGTGGCACTCCAGTTTTGATCCCCTAACTAAAAGAGTGACCATTAGGCATCTTTGGGTTCTGCTACCTACCTTACCTTTCCCCCTTTCGAATAAGGATATCCTTATTGATCTGGCAAACCTTCTTGGACGGTTTGTTGCTCTTGAGAGGGATTTCTATCTCATTTATGACAAAAGGATGGAAAAAGTTTTGGTTGAAGTGGATATTACTAAGGGTCTTATACCTGAACTTGATATTGTCTGTGGTGATAAAATTATCACACAGAAACTGGATTACCTACATATGCCTTTCAGGTGTAATTACTGTCATGATACTGGACACTTACGTAATTCTTGTCACCGTCTTCGGACTGGTCAGCCTATCCAGAGGGGGTATAACTTATCTATACCTGTTTTACCCTACCCTGGTACCAGCCCCTTTCCTGGTGTACCACTGTAGGATTCTATTGATATTATTTATGCTTCGTCTTCACCCTCTACCTTTGATGACCTGTCGAAAGGATAGCTGATGTATATTGAAGATATGGAAGCTGTTGCTCTACACTCATGAGCTGACCCTGGGGAGACTATGGATTCACCTTCTCGTGACTCATCATTTGAGCTTGCTGCTGCAATTGGCCCTCCTCCATATACCCTGGATCACTATCCCTCTCTCCCTTAGTCTTCATCTGGGTCGTCTCTTACTGCTGTCCCACCCTTGTCTTCTATTGGTTGTACTGAGACTTTATCTACAACCTCATCAGATAGTCCTCCTGATGCACCTGCTTTTCAAGACCCTTCTCTCCTTACAACTCTCTCTATCTTCTCAGACAAGACTCCTATTCCCCCCTCTACTTTACCCTTGGACTTCATCCACTTCAAGAATGTCACCATCAGGAAATATAAGAAGCCTCCAAAGGATGAGACTGGGGATCCGGGAACTTACACCCCACTTTCGACTCGTCTAAAGCAGGCAGCTAGATAGTCACATATCTCTCTTGATTCCTCTCAGGTCCTTAGAGCAAGTACACCTGTGGAGCTTCCTTCTCCATGAAAATCCTGTCCATGAACATCCGTGGGTTTGGGGGGGTTGCCAAACAAAAATCCGTTTGTAGATTACTCTCTGACCTTAGACCTTATATGATTCTTTTTCAGGAAACTATGTGCTGTTACTCACAAGCTCTTTATCTATTCTCTAAACTTAAACCTGGTTGGGAATTTTGTGCCTCTGATGCTACGGGGATTTCTGACGGTTTGCTTGCTGGATGGGACCCTCATTTGGTTCGGTGTAAGGCATTTTCCTCATTGGCTGGTATCATACTTAAAGCTAGTTTTAAAGGTTTGGCTGAGACTTTTACTGTTATTAATTGCTATGGGCCCTATACTCAGAGAATTTCTTTCTAGAATAATGTGGTGGCTGGTGGGCTTCTAGGGTAGCCTAATTTACTATTGGCAGGGGATCTCAATGTTACTTTATCCTCTGCTGAAGTTTGGGGATGTAAAGCTAGTTTGGACCCTCTGGCATCCTTTTTTTCCCTACTCATTTCCTGAAACAAGCTGGTGGACCTTGCTATGAATCTTTCTGGCCCTACCTGGAGAAATGGGCGCTCGGGGGATGCTGGTATAATTAAAAGGCTAAATAGGTTTTTGTTCACTGAATCTCTCCTCCCTTGCCTCTCTTACTATCGGACCTGGGCTACCCCTTCTGATGTATCTAATCACTACCCTATTTGCCTGGAATGGGGCCCGAAAAGCAATGCTCATTGCTGGCCCTTCAAATTTAATAGAGCTTGGCTATTGGAGGAGGACTTTGCCCATTTAGTTCTTTCCCCATGGAAGTTGCCTCTGGATAAGGATGACTACCACCATATGAACATACTCTCTTTGAAATTGCAAAGACTCAAAGGAACTGTAAAGGAATGGGAAAGGGTGAAGAATCTTGAAAGGAAGCAGCAGATTTTGGAAATAAATGAAAGTATATCAGAGCTCTTACTGGAAGACTCAGGTAATTTATCAGCCACAAATGCAGATAAGTTGAAAATCCTACAAGAAAGGAAGGGAAAATATTGGGCTCATGAGATTACTACTAAGAGATTGAAGAACAGAGTTCAGTGGATTAAGGAGGGGGATGCAAATACGAGGTTTTTTCACTCATTTGCTTCTGCTAGAAGAAACACAAATGCTATTTGGTCTCTAAAGGATCATAATGGCATATTTGTGTCTGAGGATCTGGCACTTAAGCAGCTTGGTAAATAGCACTTTAGTGACCTTTTTGGTGATGACAAGTCAACTAATATTTCTGATCAACTTAAAGTTATCAGTCTTTTCCCGCACATGACCACTGAAGAAGATATAGATCGTTTCCTTAAGCCCATATCAGTACAGGAGGTTGAAGCCGTACTAAAGCAGTTCAAGAAGGATAAGAGCCCGGGACGTGATGGGTGGCTTGTTGAGTTTTTTCTGGCTTTCTTTGATCTAGGGGGGGGGGAGTTGGTTCAGGCTGTGGAACAGGCCAGAATTCATGGTAAAGTTTATGGTGCCCCAAACTCTACTTTTTTTACTCTGATACCTAAATGTGAAAAGCCCCTGACTTTTGTTGACTTTCGACCCATATCCTTATGTAACCTAGTCTATAAGGTTATATCCAAGCTTGCTGCCATCAGACTCAAGCCTATACTTAATTGCTTGCTATCTGCCAATCAATTTGGATTCCTTAAGAATAGACAGATTACTGAACCTGTGGGTATTACCTAGGAATTACTACACTCTATCAAAATGAAGAAATCTAATTTATTGGTCTTAAAGTTGGACCTAGTTAAAGCCATTGACAGAGTCAACTGGACCTTTATTAGACTTTTGCTCATTCAAATTGGTATACCCCTGCTGGGTGTTAATTGGATTATGGGTTATGTCTCTAGCTCCTGTTTTGCTGTGCTTGTAAATGGTTCTCCCTTGGATTTTTTCCCTGCTTCCAGGGGGCTGTATCAAGGCTGCCATCTGTCACCCCTATTATTCATTTTGATTATGGAGAGTCTCAGTCGTATTATATTGGATGCTTAGTACAAAGGACATATTAAGGGATTTTAGTACTCTCCTCATCTGTCAATTACTCACTTGTTATTTGTGGATGATGTTATTTTAATTGGTGTTGGTACTGTAGAAGAATGGAGTGCTTATAAAGATGCCCTTGACTTATTTTGCTTTGCGTTGGGGATGACTGCTAGCATTGAAAAATCTTCTTTTCTCTATCAGAATGTGGATGTTGATATTAGAAATAAGATTGCTGAGTTTCTCCCATCCAGGATGGAACCTCTTACTGGGGGCTTTAAGTATTTGGGCTATCGGCTTAAACCATTGGGGTACCATACTTCAGATTGGAGATGGATGATAGAATTATTTGAGAAAAAAATCCAAAACTAGACCTACAGGTATCTCTCACTTGGTGGCAGGGTGGTCCTTATAAAAGATGTGCTTACTGGGTTGGCTGTATACTGGTTTGCTTTGGCTAGATGCCCTAAGTCTATTCTGAATGTTCTGCGCAAAATTGTTTTCTCCTTTCTTTGAGGTTCTTCTGATGGCCATCACAAACCCCATTTGGTTAGCTGGGAAACTATTTCCTTACCTGTAGAATTTGGTGGTTGGGATATTAAGAACCTTGAATGGTTTGGCATATCTTTGAGATTAAAAAGCATGTGGCAGCTACTTACTGGTACAGGTATCTGGAGCAGAATTATTGCCCATAAATACTTAAATAACAGATCTTTAGAAGACCGGATACGTGCCCATATTTTTTGTGTCAAGGGTACCTCATACTTTTGGAATGGGTTTATTAGGATTTTTGAGTGGATTGCTTGTCAGCTGGGATGGAGGGTGGGGAATGGATTAAAGATCAAGGTGGGGATTGACCCTATTGCTGGGAAAAACTTGCTGCATACTCTATCAGAGGAACTTAAAGTTTATCTTCATGATCTGGGGATCTCTTTCCTCGCTCAAGCACAAAATTTGGATGTGTGTGGTCCTGATGGTCCCACGTGGTACTCCGCCACTAATATACTTTTGGGTGGTGAATGGGCTGCTCAATGGAGCTTCTATGTTAAGGGACTGACCCATGGGGGTATTAGGCTTGGGATTGCTAGGGATAAACTTCTTTGGATGTATGATGAACAGCAGGGATCAGTGACTGCAAAAAAAGATTATGATCTTATTGTTTCAAATCATATAACTATCATGGAGAATGACCTCATCTTGAAGATCTGGCACTTTATTATTCCCCACAAGCTTAAGTGCTTTATCTGGCTTACGTGTTATAAGAAAATCAATACCTGGGAGATTCTGTGCAAGAAAGGCTGGTATGGTCCCAATAGGTGCTGTCTATGTAATGAGGAAGCTGAAACTGTAGAACATCTTTTTGTTGGCTGGCTTTTTTTGAAGAAGATGATTTTGGGACTTAATAGTTTGTTCAAAGTGCATTTTCTTTGGAATGCCCCTACCTTCATGGAAAATCTATCCAACTGGGTTTCTGAGGATGGAGACTTTTGGTATCTGCCCCTTTTTCTTACTTGGAATATTTGGAAGGCTAGAAATTGCATGTTATTTGAAGATCGACGTCCCTTGATAATTGGTCTCTTACATGTTATCTTGGATGAGGTGAATACCTACAAGCCTGTTATGAAGTACAGGAATAAAATCCAGAACATTAGAAAGCCTCCTGTTTCAAAATACCCCAGGATCTTTTTTGATGGAGCTGCTGCTAAAAGTATTGGTGGAGTAGGTTTTTGTATATGGCTGAATGATCATCATTTGTTTGATTTTAAACTTGGATGTGGGAGCAACACGAATACTAGAGCAGAACTCTTAGCACTATGGGCTTCATTACGGGTCACCAAGGATATTGGGTTGCCTTGCCTACATATCTTTGGCGACTCCTCTGTGATTATAAACTGGGCAAACAAGGAATCCACCCTGGACATGGTGAACTTGGAGGCTTGGTGCTACAACACCATATTTCTGATGTCCTCTTTCACCTGGGTGGATCTCAGTCATGTCTATAGGGAACATAACAAGAGGGCAGGCATCTTATCCAAGGAGGGGTTGCACTTGGCACCTAGCCATCTCTTACTTATTGAATTTTATGATGATGAGATTATAGGGGAAGACTCTATACAACTATTTTAGAATATGCTCATTCTATTTCTGTTTTTGTCTCGTGATTTCTTTGAGCTATATCAGGTTTTGTTGAGCAGCTATTACAGGATATACAAGAGTTGCTCCCCTGCTTGGATAAGGTATTTGGGCTCTTGTTATTTTCCTTAGGGACATTGTGACTAATATTTTTATTGCTCACCTATGAGAGGATTATTGTGGTATTGATACCCAGATGCTTAGTGTATCTCTAGTATACTTGATGTTTTTTCTTTCTTTTTGGATTAGTATGGATTGATCTGTTTTGTAGTGATATTATTTCTGATTTGCTAGCCCAGAGGGGTCTCTATATTTACTGATTATGTACAAGGTTCTTTTGATTCAATGAATACCAAAGAACTGATTTTTTTCAACTGAAAAAATAATAACTGACTAATGTCAGAATTTTCACTAATAAAAACAAAACTTACCAAATAATTACAATAATTGTACATGACATCTAAAGAGTATCTGAATTTTCATTAATAACAAAACCCTACCAAATAATCTATTCAATAATTGCAACTTGTAGCTCAATGTTTATTGTTAGCCTAGTCAAACGTTCTTTTCAATATTGTACTATTCTGCAAGCTTTTGAAAATGTAGATGCCTAAATAATTGTGATCTTTACAAAATGCCACCGACTACTTTAATTATTGTATTACTATAATATTTAGTAAAAAATGCCACCGACCACTTTGATTATTGTATTACTATAATATTTAGTAAAAAATGCCACCGACTACTTTAATTATTGTATTATTATAATATTTAGAAAAAAAATTAGGTGAACTATTTTTCATTATGTAATTCAAATAACAACAGTGCTTAATCTTATATGGATTTTGATTGTAATAATGTGTAAACTTTGGAAAAACTTGATGCGGAAGGGCTATGGCTTTAACTTCACTTCCCACTGAGGGATTGCAATGTCTAGCCTTATATTTTCATGCTAAAATAAATTTGGAGCGAAAACCCTCTAGCAGCGCCGAAGATGAAACCCTGGAGGCAAACAAACTAGGTTTCTACGGCACCAGATTTTCATGGCACCAACACTTGTGGTATCTGGTGTGAGAAGTTGCAGTTGGACAGATGATGGGCTTGTTGGGGTATTTGTTTACATCATTTTTCATTATTATACCATTTGGTGAAGCGCTTAGGTGGTGGGGTTGTCTTGGAGACTGTTGTTTCATTATCTGCGGTTGATGTCAGGTGTTTTGTATGATATTGGAGGGATTTCTCCGGGTTATGACTTTGTGGTTCATGTTTTTGCGGTAGATGACTAGTGAATATATGATTCTGTCGATGGGGGTTTTGACTCTGAGCATTGGAACTATCTGTCTATTTTAGAACTTTTGGTCGTGTCGGGATTGATGGGATATGTTGAAGCATCTAAACCCTTGATGACTCTGGGGCCTGTCGGAACGAACGCATTTGCATGGTTGACCGGTCAGGGATACGGGTTTTACGCTGGAACGTGTGGTTTTTTACACTGTGTCCACTGGAGAACGACAGATGCTGTGGGTTTCAGAACTCGATGACTATTATTTTATTCACGGCTCTTCTGTCAGGCGTAACCTGACTCCAAGTACCTCTGTATTGTTTTTTCTGATCCTCTATTTTATTTTCTGGTCAGGGGTTCTGTGGTTTATCCGTTGTAGGTTTTTTATGGGTCGGATAGACGCAAACCCCACATGGAGTTCACCCTCAATCGAGGGTTAGTACCAACCATGTCTTAAAAAGGGGGAATATTTTCGTTTTCTGGTTTATTGTCTGCGTGGTTTACTGTTTGCGGTTTCTAGGGTAGTGTTTCTGATGATATTTTGTCGCATATGGCTTGTATGTATCGGGTTTTTTGTTGACTTGGTTGTATATGGCATTAACATGATTATAGAGTTTTCTTGAACTAGTGGAATCTCTATGTTGCACTAATTTTTTGATTCATGGATATTATTATCTATACTTGATCTCTGTCTACTTATATTTATGTGGTCTGATTTGTCACCCGGTTTGGCCAACGGTCTGGTTTTTTAGTAACTTTTCTCACGGGTGTGACGCTATATCCTTACTATGGGTCTGCCTGGCTGTATTTCTCTTTGGTGTGGGGCTTGGGGTCGATATATCTGCTGACAAGAGGGTTTACTTTAGTGCTGTGGTTTGGATGGTTGTGATATGTGAATCCTTGGGTGATGTATGTGGGCTGGGACCTTCTTGTTGGCTGGGGTTTGTTGTGACTGTTTGGTATTATATTGTGGGTAACTCAGGTTTCCTGTATTGATCTGTGATTGGTTTATTGTATTCAGCCGTTGTGGGGATTGGTCATGGGAGTGATATTGGGTTGCTCTGTCTGTACTGGGTTGCTCCCTTGTACGCTATCTTTGCGGGTTTTCTGCCATAAATCCTTTTCCACCTGTATTATGGAGGGCTCGATTGATTGTAGTAAGATACCTTACCCTAGGAAGGGATGACTACATAGATCTTCTCATAGAAAGGAAAAAGACCTTAAGGCCTTAGAACACAAACCTCGGTTTGTACTTGGGCATGATGTATTTATGGAAAAGGTTGGAACCTTATGCCATAGGGCACTGATTGGTAGGTTGGAGTACTGTAACATGACAAAGGAGGGCTGGGTCGATTGGGTGAACTTACAATGGAAGCCTCTCATTCATTATGTACCCCCTATTATCCTCCTGGCTAATAGATGGCTGGTATTTGTATTCATTGAAGAGATAGATGCTTCCCTCATACTGGAAAAACTGTGGCCTATTTTTTATGGTTCCTTAGTTCTGAAGCAGTGGCACTCGAGGTTTGATCCTCTTACTGAAAGAGTGACCATTAGGCATCTCTGGGTATTGCTACTTGCATTACCTTTCCCTCTATGGAATAAGGACATACTTATTGATCTGGCAAACCTCCTTGGTCGGTTTGTTGCCCTTGAGAGATATTTCCATCTCATATATGACAAAAGAATGGCAAAGGTTCTGGTTGAAGTGGATATCACTTAGGGCCTTATACCTGAAATTGATATTGTCTGTGGAGACTTTGTTATTAATCAGAGATTGGATTATTTGCATATGCCATTTAGGTGTAACTATTGTCAAGACATGAGACACCTTCGCAATAATTGTCACCGTCTCTTCACTGGTTTCCCTATCAAGAGGGGTTTTAATTTAATAACTGTCGCTGATGTGCCCCGTCCTGAGACTTGTACCCTACCTCTCTAACCTTTGGTGGATTATACCGATATTATTTATGCTTCATCTTCTCCTTCAACCTTTGATTATCTCTCAAAAGGTCAGCTGATGTATATCGAAGATATAGAAGCTGTTGCTCTTCACTCTCGAGCTGATCCTGTGGAGACTTTGGATTCATCAGCTCAGGATTCATATCCTGAATAGGTAGAAGCTGTTGGTCCACCACCTTTTACCCTGGAACACTATCCCTCCCTCCCTCAGACCTCTTCTGGGCTGTCTTTATCCTCTATCCCCCCCACCTCCCCTACTGGCTGCTCTGTACCAATACCTGTAACCTCCTCTTCTAGTCCTCCTGAAGCTCCGGCCTTTCAAGACCCTTCCCTCCTTATTTCCCTCTCGATCTTCTCGGACAAGACTCCTACTTCCCCCTATACTTTACCCTTGGATTCTATTAGGTTTAAGAATGTGACAATCAGAAAATCTAAGAAGCCTCCGCCGGATGAGACTCGGGATCCGGGGACTTATACCCCCCTATTGACTCGATTAAAGCAGGCGGCCAGACATTCACATACCTTTCATGTCTCCTCATAGGTTCTTAGAGAAAGCACACTTGTGGAGCTCCCCTCTCCATGAAAATTCTGTCCATGAATATTTGTGGGTTTGGGGGGTTAGCCAAACAAAAATCCCTTGGAAGTTTATTCTTTGACCTTAGACCTGATATGATTCTACTGCAAGAGAAGATGTGCTATTACTCTCAAGATCTTTATCTGTTTTCCAAACTTAAACCTAGCTGGGAATTCTGTGCTACTGATGCCTCTAGTCTATCTGATGGACTGCTTACTGGATGGGACCCTCACTTGGTCCGTTGTAAGGCTTTTTCCTCCTTGGCTGGCATTATACTTAAAGCAAACTTTAAAGGTTTGGCTGAGTCTTTTACTATTATAAATTGCTATGGACCCTATACTCAAAGAACTACTTATTGGAATAATTTGGTGACTGGTGGATTATTGGGTCATCCAAATTTACTACTGGCAGGGGATCTCAATTTTACTTTATCCTCTGCTGAAGTCTGGGGTTGTAAAGCTAGGTTGGATCCTTTGGCCTCCTATTTTTCCTAGCTCATTTCTTGTAATAAGTTGGTGGACCTTGCAATGTATCCGTCTGCCCCCACCTAGAGAAATAGGCACTCGGGGGATGCTGGTATCAGTAAAAGGATGGATAGGTTTTTGTTATATGAATCACTTCTCCCTTCCCTTTCTTTCTATCGGACCTAGGCTACCCTCTCTGATGTATCGGATCACTACCCTATTTGTTTGGAATGGGGAACGAAAATAAGCACCCATTGCTGGCCCTTCAAATTTATTAGAGCTTGGCTCTTGGAGGAGGATTTTGCGCATTTGGTTCTCTCCTCGTGGAAGGATCCTCTAGAAAGGGATGACTATAGCCATATGGATGTCCTTACCTTGAAGCTGCGTAGAATTAAAGGAACGGTAAATAACTGGGAAAGGGTGAAAAATATTGAAAGGAAGCAGGAGTTATTGGATATAAATGAAGGTATTTCTTACATTTTACTAGAAGACTCTAGTATTTTGTCAGCCTCAAATGTTAAAAATTAAAAACTCTTCAGGAAAGCAAGGGTAAATATTGGGCCCATGAGATTACAACTCAAAGGCTGAAGAGCAGGGTTCAATGGATAAAGGAGGGGGATGCAAATACAAAATATTTTCACTCATTTGCATCAGCCAGAAGAAATACTAATTCTATTTGGTCCCTCAATGATCAGGAGGGAAACTATGTTTCTGAGGACCTGGCACTTAAGCAACTTGGTAAACAACACTTTAGTGATCTTTTTGGTGATGACAAGGCTACTAATATTGCTGACCAACTAAAAGTTATCAGTCTCTTTCCGAACATGACTTCAGATGAAGATACTGAACTTTTCCTTAAGCCCATATCGGCCCAAGAAGTTGAAGCTGTACTCAAAGGATTTAAGAAGGATAAGAGCCCGGGGCCTGATGGGTGGCCCGTCGAGTTCTTTTTGACCTTTTTTGAACTGGTAGGGGAGGATTTGGTTCCAGCGGTGGAACATGCCAGATTACATGGAAACGTTACTGGTGCCCTTAACTCTACTTTTCTGACCCTGATACCTAAGTGTGAAAAGCCATTGACTTATGTTGACTTCAGACCGATATATTTATGTAACCTGGTCTACAAGGTAATATCCAAGCTTGCTTTCATCAGATTGAAGCCTATCCTTAATCGGTCTCTGTCTGCCCATCAATTTGGCTTTCTCAAGGATAGACAGATTACTGAACCTGTGGGTATTACCCAAGAGATATTACACTCTATCAAGACTAAGAATTCCAATGTCTTGGTCTTAATATTGGACCGGGTTAAAGCATTTGATAGAGCCAACTGGACCTTTATTAGACTTCTGCTCATTTAGATAGGTATTCCCCTTATTGGAGTCAATTGGATTATGGGTTGTGTATCTAGCTCTTGTTTTGCTGTGTTGGTTAATGGATCTCCCTCGGATTTTTTTCCTGCACCCAGGGGGTTACGTCAAGGATTTCCTTTGTCCCCCCTATTATTCGTCTTGATTATGGAGAGTCTTAGCCGTATTATTATGGATGCATAGTACAAGGGACTTATTAAGGGTTTTCAGTACTACCCCCATCTGTCCATAACACACTTGTTATTTGTTGATGATGTTATTTTAATTGGTGTTGGCACTGTTGAAGAATGGAGTGCTTATAAAGTTGCACTTGATTTATTTTGATCAGCTTCAGGGATGAATGTCAAGATAAATAAATCATATTTTCTCTATCAGAATGTGGATACTGATATCAAGAATCAAATTGCAGAGATGTTTCCTTTCAGGATGGATCCTATTATTGGAGGTTTTAAGTATTTGGGCTATCGGCTTAAACCTTTGGAGTACCATACCTTGGATTGGAGATGGATGTTGATTATTTGAAAGAAAAATACAAAACTGGACCTACAGGTATCTTTCTCTTAGTGGTAGGGTGGTCCTTATTAAATCTGTGCTCACTGGGTTGGCTATCTATTGGTTTGCACTGGCTAGATGTCCTAAATCTATTCTGAATGTACTGCACAAAACTATATTCTCTTTTCTCTGGGGATCCTCGGATGGCTATCAGAAACCTCATTTGGAAAACTAGGAAACTCTGTCCTTACCTATTGAACTCGGTGGCTGGGATATTAAGAAACCTTGAATGGTTCGGTATTTCTCTGATACTAAAAAGTATGTGGCAGCTACTTACTGGTACTGGTTATTGGAGCAGAATTATTGCCCATAAATACTTAAAGAACAAATCCTTAGAAGACTGGTTACGTGCCCGGAATTTCTGTGTTTATGGTAATTCATACTTTTGGAATGGGTTTATAAGGATATTGGAGTGGATTACCTGTCAGCTGGGATGGAAGGTGGGCAATGGATTAAAAATAAAAGTGGGGATTGACCCTATTGCTAGGCACAACTCACGGTACTGTTGGCAGCTAGCAACAACCTCTTCATTTTATCAATAAATGAAGAAGAGATCAGCTCTCCATGTGATTTATCAATTCAAAATTATGAAAGAGCACCTTTAGAATCATTGATTCTGAAGGTACTCTCAATCAAAGGAAGGTGATTTAATGATTCTGGAGCTGAAAGAAACTTGCTCATTACCTTGGCCTTTAAACAACTGTCAGATAAGTTTCATAAATTTTTCATTAATTTATTTTCATCAAGATAAATTTATGTGACTTAAGGGATTGATGCCAAGAAAAAATTAATAAAACACATTTTGTGTTAAGTAGGGTATTATTAGTACTAAGACTAGAAGTAACTTTCAAAGTGAATATCATATGTAATACCATACTACGAACTTTGTAAATATGAACAAATGTTGTTTACATAGGGAAGTTTTACTTATTTTTTATCATTCAAATATCCTATATAACGTTAGATATGTGTCGATAGGATGATTGAAGGGTTTAAACTTAGTTCTGTACATACATAGCATAGATATTAATCTAGCTGTTTTATTAATGCATCGTTAACATTAGAGTGCGATTTATTACCCTCCATACCACGACGTAACATGATTAAAAGAGGGATGATTATTTGGATTAGCTGGCCATACAAGAAGCCATTTGTCAGATCGATAAACAGTTATCATTTGGATTAATGAGCTGGTATGAAAACGTGGCCTTCACCCCTTGACAGAGTCGACAGTTGTATGCATATGGAAACGTCGTGTTGATAGTGTTAAATGCTGATGGTCATTTCAATTTTCGTCGTTGTACCTATTAATTATGAACCACTGTCAATAATCAATGGTTGAAATGATGATTTTATCAGTCACCGTATCTTTGGTTCGCCAAGTTAAGTGGTTATCACTAACAGTCATGGTCAAGCATAGATAAACTGGCATAAATCATGGTATAGTGTGAAGTTGTAACACTTATCACTGCTTAAAATCCCGCTAAAATGGCAGGTTCAGAGATTAGATCTCCGATTAGATTTGAAGCATGTGAAGGTTATCCATCATGTCGTGTGTGTGGATACCTATTCCCTCTGTTTTCACTTCCCCATTCATTTCGAGTTGAAGCCCAGAAAGTGCTGGAGAAACCATGTCTCCTCTGAATCGTTTTGAGATTTCAGGGTTTGAACTTATTGAAGCTAACGAGGAAATTGCCAAGAGATTCGAGAAAATGGGATGGGTAAATTTCTTTAGGTGTTTTGATGGTCACCATGTGGAAATTACTAAGATGTTTGCAATGCGTTTTGAATATGACAGGGTGCAAATTGGGGGTTTCGAGTTTGTTATCAACGAAGATAAAATTGCTGAAGCTACGAAACTCCCACAGGTTGGAGAACGCTGGTTTAAGGGCACTATGGTCAACAAGAAGAAGTGCTTGGATTTGTTAATGCCATTACCGGATAAAACGAAGCTGAGGATAGGCGTCCCTGTGAATTTTCTGAAGCCTGAATGGAGAGTTTACTATGAAATCTTAGTAAGGTACGTGACCTGTTGTGGACGCTATTCCCATTTGCACTTGTATCATTTACGGTTACTACTAGCAGTAAAGGGTTGTAAACTTAATTTGCCCTTGTATCTTTGGCAAAGTCTTAAGAAAATGTCGCAGTCTGTTAGGAATTTCAATAACCCTGACAGTAGTCTTTGTCACCATGGGTTGATAAAAATATTATTGCAATTCCAATTATCTGCTAAAGGTGTGTCTTGGGATAAGTTTCTAATTGATTGTCAATTGGGGCCGACACAGTACTGGCCTAATCCATCTCCACGAACTTGTAGAAGACGAAAGGTCACAAATCCTAAGGTTAATAGTTCAGAGTTCAAGGAACCCGAGGTTGTAAACATGCCCATAGATAATGAGATTAATGAAAATGATGATAGGGTTTCAGTTCCTTGCAATTCTAGAGAAATCTTGGATAAACCCTTACCTGGTGAGAATGATAGCAACCCTGCAAACATAAAAGAAGGATTAGCCGAAGGTGAAAATGATTAAAATGATGCAGCAGATAAACCTGATGAATGCAATAAAGATTCTATGCATAAGTTAGATCATTTGGCTCAGGTTTGTTGTGACAAAGAAGGGTTGGGTTTTGAAAACTTATCGTTTTCACGAAGAGTCACAAGGAGCATGCATAGTATTCATTCAATTTCAGGATATAGGGCTGATCAACAGACTTCCAAATCTACAGCTACTAAACCTACAGTTGTAAATATTGAGGATGATATTCCGTTGTCTGTCCCTAACACAATGGATGTAGGGAATTCTGCTACTGCGCAGGGAAGTGATGCACAATCAAATGATGTCGAAGGCAACCAATCAAAAACAAACGCAAACATTGCAGATCTTGAACCATTACACAGTCAGCATAATGACAGTCCTCGTTCTCCTCAGGTAAAGAAAGAAGACGAAACTCTGCAACAGGTGTTAGGCAATCTCTACCAAGATAAAATCACAGAGTTTAAAGGAAAGCTTAAACAGTGTCTATCAAGTACAACCTTATTGGAAGAAGAAAACAAAACTTTCAGAAAAGAATTACTAGAATGGATTGATAGGTGGAAAAAGGTGAACATTAAGAAGAATCAATACAAAAAATCCAAGAAATCAATTTTAAGTACAAATCAGCTGCTACTGGAACGAATTGAAAAACAAAATATTAAAATTATCAGGTAGAAGGCTAAACTAGCTGAAGCTAGAAGAACAGTCGCTCTTCATAATGAAACTTAATGGTTTTCTCATTTCATATGTTGCAACAGAACAGGTAATGGTCATTTCGATTTCGCATGCCTGTAAAATCGGAGATTTAACAGGCATGCATTTAAAATTTTAAGCTATTTCTGTTAGCTGTGTATTAAATTGATTTTAATTAGATGCTTTGATTGACTTCAATGCAGGAAGTTTTATCACCACCCTTTTTCAGAAGTATACGACGTGGTCATACAATGGCTTGAAGATGTGGCTTTTTGGTTGCGAGCTGGAGTTTTGTCAATGACCAAGAACTTTCTGGGATGCCTCGACTCAGGCCAGTCGATATCTATTTTTAGTAGTAGGTGTAATTAGATGCCCTTTTCGGTTAAACAATCCCTATAATGTTGCATGCAACATTTATAGAGGAAAACTGAATCTTAATAGTATATAAGGGAAGAGTTTTGATGAACTCGGGAGGATAGAGTGTGTGAAGAAAAATCATTTGAAATATATTATAATACTGGTGCTATATCATATTTGAAGTTGAAGCTTTCATGTGAATGCTACTGGACATCTGCAAACAGATACTGTGACTGGTATTTTGTTTTTTTTGGATTCTTATATATATATATATATATATATATATATATGTTTCAGTTTGTTGTCTTCTGCTTATATATTAACTCAGTATTGCTGTGACATATTGATGTTCAATCATCTATTTCACTTTATCAGTTCAAGCTAGTGTTTTTGAGTAAATATTTCATTATGGTTTTGTTTATTAGTATGTTTACTATAAACATAAGTTTTAATGATATACTTTTCTGTTTATTTAAAATCTCATTTGTACGTTGACAGTGACTTTTAAGTAAGCATTATCTCAAATTCAAATGACTATCTTGATTATTAATTATTAATCAGTTTTAGAAAGTTGAAATTGACTGTGTGTTTGCAGGTTAGATTTCAGTTCTATTATCATATAGCAGAGTGGCTTTTTGTTATGATTTAAATATGTTTGTTTATATCATGCTTCAGTTTTTCTGTTATTGATTAATAATTAATATAATCTTAAATTTGCTCTCAGCTGAGATAGGATTAAATAGAATAGATAGATTAATTAGTTTTAAATTTTATTTTTAAGTTTAATTAGCATTGTTAAATCATTCTGCATACTTTATAGAAGTTTTCATATTTAGAAAACTTCACAAAATCGAAGTCTTTCCTTAAGAAAACAACCTTAGGACATTTAGATATTTAGGTAAAATAAACATTAAAGTAGGTTATATTTTTGCTGGTTTTAAGTTATCCTTAAGAGACAAACTAGCTGGTAGCAGGACCATAACCTGCGAGGTTTTGTTATATCAAACATACCGGATGCTGCTTTAAGCTGATTGTATGGACAAAACCTCCTTATTGGCCTAGATTCAGAAAATTGGGCCAACAGGTACTTACTATCTGAGGAGCTCAGAGATTATCTCACCGATCTGGGGATTTCATATCTTGCTCAGGCTCAAAACTTGGATGAGGGTGGTACTAATAAACCCAATTGGTACACTGCTACTGATCTGCTGTTGGGTGGTGGTTGGGCTGCACAATGGTCCTCTTATGTAAAGGGCCTAACTCATGGGGGTATAAGGATTGGGAATGATGAGGATAAACTGCTTTGGATGTATGATGAACAGAGGGGAAGGGTGACACCTAAAAAATCTTATGATCTTATTGTTTCCAATCATAGATATTTTATGGAAAATTCTATCATATTGAAGATTTGGCACTTTAATATCCCCGACAAGCTTAAGTGTTTTACCTGGCTCACCTGCAATAAGAATATTAATACTTGGGATATTCTGTGCAAGAAAGGCTGGCACAGTCCCAATAGGTGCTGTCTTTGCAATGAGGAAGTTGAATCTGTAGATCATCTTTTTGTTAGTTATCCCTTTATGAAGAAGATGATTTTGGGGCTCAAATGTTTGTTTGATGTGAACATACTAATTTGGAATACCCCTACATTTATGGAAAATATCTCCATTTGGGTATCCAAGTATGGCTCTTTACAATATTTGCCACTATTTCTTATTTGGAATATTTGGAAGGCTAGGAACTGCATGTTATTTGAAGATCAGAATCCTATAGTGGTAGGCCTTTTACATACCATACTTGATGAGGTTAATACTTATAAACCTTTTCTGAAGCATAGGTATAAAATCAGGATCATTGGGAAGCCTCCTGTTTCAAATTTTCCTAGGATATTTTTTGATGGAGCTGCAACAAATAGCATTGGTAGAGCTGGTATTTGTCATTGGTTGAATGATCATCATTTGTTAGCCTTTAAAATTGGATGTGGGAGCAACATGAACACTAGAGCTGAACTCTTAGCTCTCTGGGCATCATTACGGGTCGCCAAGGATATTGGGTTACCTTACCTACATATCTTTGGTGACTCCTATGTGATTATAAATTGGGCAAAAACGGAATCAACCCTAGACATGGTGAACCTTGAGGCTTGGTGCTAGAACACCAAAATTATCATGTCCTCTTTCACTTGGGTGGATTTCAGTCATGTCTATAGGGAATATAGAAAGAGGGCAGACATCTTATCCAAGGAGGGGTTGTACTTGGCTCTTGGCCATCTCTTACTTACTGAATCATATGATGATGAGATTATTGGGGAAGACTCATTACAACTGTTTTAGAATTTGCTCATTCTACTTCAGTTTTTATCTCATGGATTCTTTGAGCTATATTAGGTATTGTTGAGTAGCTATTTAAGGATATACAAGAGTCAATATCTTGCTTGGATAAGTTTTCTGGGATCTTGTTATATTCTCTAGGGAAATTTATGACTGATATTATACAACTCACTTATGAGAGGATTATTATGTACTGATTCCCAGGTGCTTTGGGTACCCCTGGTATACTCTGATTTATTTTATGTTTTTGTAATGTATGAATGTAATGTACTGATATCATTACTAATCTGCTTACCCATGGGGTATTGTACTGCTGTACTAAAGATGTAAAAGGTTCTTTTGATTCAATAGAATACCAAGGAACTGCTTTTTTTGACTGAAAAAAAAAACTTCACTTCCCACCGACTACTTTAGATATTGTAGTACTGGTGTGCGAGCTTTCAAAAAGCCACTGACTACTTTGGCTATTGTAGTATTGGTGTGTCAGTGTAACCTTTACAAAAAGTCATCCTAGCAGAGCTATGTAAGCTACTAATTCAACCTCGTGTCTCGGTCTTGTTGTACCCATGTTGAAGTTTAATCAAAGTTTATTTAGGAGTAGATTTAAATTCATTATATTTTTCTCTTAAGAAAATGCTTAGTTTTATATTTATATTAATTAACTCATTTATATAGATTCAAAATGGCCCTATGACCATTAAGAAAATGTAGCTTTCTATTTATATTAATAAAATCATTTACATAGATTTAAAATTTTGGGTCTTTCATATGGCCGTGTTGGTATTAAGAAAGTATTGTCATATATTGGACATAAAAAAAATCCAAAATATATGACATCAATAGCTTGATAAATAGATACCAGAATCAAGGATCCCTAAGATGAAAAAAAGATGAAGATTGTTTCATTGGATCTCAAAAAATAGTGGGGGTGATTTTCATCATCTCCCCGTCCTTGAATTCTCATTTGTGTAGATGCCCTACCAAGGAGAGAGACCACTTTTAGATAACACATGTGCATCTTGGTTTTTTTTGTCAATGGATAGGTGTGAAGGAAACATGTTGAAATAATCCCAACAACTTGACAATGGCACTATATAAAGGGGTAAGCCATAGATTTTTGGACCTAGATTTATTCTTAAAGTAGTGAATAACTAAATTTTAAACTCCCATAATCTATACCTGATGGAAGTGTTGATAGATTGCCAAAATAAGTCCAAGGTGCAATGCTTGGAACTCTGCGAAATTGTTAAATGTTAAGCCCAAACCAACTACAAAGGAACTGGCTACACCTCCGAGAGATGGGTGAAGTTGAGTTGTACCATAAAAAAAAATACATAGGATGGATGGATCAATGGAAGGATTCTTAACTCTACAAATCGGATGAACCAAGGAGATCCATGGGAAAAGATTCAGAATCGCTAGTCCTTTTGAGGCACATATAAAAGGAGATGAGTTATTGTCCTAAAAAATAGAACGATTCCTAGGGGACCATATTTGATAAATAATAATTGTTGGAAGAGCTTTCAAATTCATTATTTAAATCAAGCTAATTAATAATAAAAAATTGAAAGTAATAATTAATTTAATAAAATAGTAATTTTTATTTTTATTAAAAAAAAATTAGTGAAGAGACTTTTATAATGGTGCATGACCACATGTGGTCATAGAACCCATCTCATAAGCACCCTTTTTTGGCAAGGGGATTAAGTGCACAAGGCACAACATGAAGGATGTTGACAAGTTGCAAGTTGACCCATGCAAGAAGAAGGCTTGGTCACACTAGTTGTAATTTTGGTCCAAGTTAGTTAGAGAGTTAGTCGGTGTGGACCTTTTTGTAATGACATAATGCCCATAAATAGATGTAGAAGTAGAATATGAAAATGACGATTGGAATGGAATGGAATCGAATTAGATCCGTGACATGTTTTGTGATCTACAGATAATTGTATTTTTGTCTGAGGCTTTCGACCAAGTGATGTTTTGTGGGTTTTGAAGTAATACATGTGATTGTTGAAGATGGAAATCTTGTCTTTATCTATGTTTAATCGCCAATGTTGCAATCTATGATCCTTTCTGTCTGAATGCGTATGATGCGAAGTT
>LPNX011135479.1:5414-96964 GCA_001517045.1 Pseudotsuga menziesii | reverse complement strand
ATATATATATATATATATATCCACATTCAACGTAAATTCAATGTAGGAAATCTCTAAGATGCGAAAATCAATGGTAAGTTATTACCATTCAGTTCCGCATGTAAATTCAACGTAGTAAATCTCTACGATGCGAAAATCAATGGTAAGTTATTACCATTCAGTTCTACATGTTTACAAAATTAAGATTGTCTTTCTATTTCTTCGTTCAGACCAAAAGCAACAACGTTGATTGCGGTTTCGAATCCCCTACACTCCATTGGAAACAATCGCAGTGTGATCCCGTTGTGGTTCTCATTAACATATGCATCACTATACAAATGCCATTTCCATTGATGGAAAATCAATTTGTTGCTGCTTCTCCCATTTTATATGTTGTAAAGTTGGGATAAGTATAAAAAACGCAAGCAAATGCTAGAGATGTTGGAAGTCCTTCAACTAGGAGAGACACAACAAAGTTTTGTTTTCATGATATTCCAAAACCTCCTACTTTTATTTCATAAAAGTTATATTCTTTAACAAACCTCCTACTTTTATTTCATAAACATTATATTCCTAACCTCCTACTTTTATTTCATAAACATTATATTCTTTAACAGGTATGATCCATAACAAAGTTTCATTCTCATAATAGTCTGAAAAAGAAAGGAGAACCTACATAATAATATCCTTAAGGGACCTTAGTTTAGAAAGCGTGGAAGATATAGCTTTAACATTATTAATAAAAAATCAATACCGTGTCCACTACACTATAGCTATATTTCAGACCATTGCCACTTTATCCCAAAGAATTTATTGTATTTCATGTATTTAATATTTGATATTCTTTCTTGAATTATCTGATCCACAACAAAGTAAAAAGCTGCATGCACTTTTCTTTTTGACAATATTCTAAAAAAATAACATTTTATTGTATTTCATCTATTTAATATTTGATATTCTTTCTTGATTATCTGATGCACAACAAAGTAAAAAGCAGCATGCAATTTTCTTTTTGGCAATATTCTAAAAAATATAACATTCATAAGCATTGAACTCAGGAATATCAATCCAAACCAAAATTGAGTAAAAGAATGAAATTATTGGTAAAAATATACATCCATTCATAAATAAATAAACAAAAACTTAATTCACTGTTCACATTGTCTTTTCTAACAGCATTTCAAAGAATCAAGATCCCCATTACAAACAATCAAATCTAAAACAGAGAGAGATCACAAATGGCCAGTACGATTCCTGCACCCACGTCAGAAAAAACTGGATTAACACTGAAAAAACCATAACTGTACCATAGCAAAAATCCAAGAACTACAAAATGCTTGTACTGACCTGCAATCCAGAGTCCTAAAGCTGCAGATCTATGACTCTGGGCTCGGCTCCAGTAGTACTCTGCAACAATACAGATTGTATTTTTTGTTTTGTATTTAAGCATTTTCTTTTTATACCCAGTTGTTAAGAAAGAACATAGAACCACAACATCTGGAAAAGAAAAGTAATATAAATTATACGTTGCCCGTAGCAGTTTGTGGTGGCATCAGGGGTTAAATTTGACGGGGCACTCTTACCCATAAGTCAAATTTTAAATATTTCTACCTTTCTGTTAAGATTTATTTCGTTGCCTTAATATATGTAACGTTTAAGAAATATTTACCTTTCTGTTAAGATTTATTTCTTTAATACTGTGGTTTTTCTGAACTCAAAGCAGATGTGACTCGCTTAACATTTGATATGACTGGGGGCATATAAGCCTCATATCTAACTACAAGATCACTTAAATTTAATCCTAATTCTGCATCATCGTACGTATATCACATATTGAAGGAACCCATAGTTTAGAAACTTCATCATTTATACCCAAGATATGGATTAAGCATAATCCATACGATTTATGTGCCACCTATTGCGTTTAAATCTCACAATCATGAATTTCACTTTGAAATTCAAATAACCCAAACATATATATAGCAAAAAGTTGTGTTCTAGATTAAACTATTGATAGATCTCACTTTAATATAGACTGAAGCGCAAGTACTATATTAAACTGCAAGGTTGGTTAAATTCAATCCCAATACTGCATCTGCTTTTTAGGCCTCGTAAATGACCATGTCTTAACAATCCAAGTCACTGTTTAACCATTTCAATCATTTTCTTATCTCCAAGCCACAAAATTGATTTTCACCGCAACATCTATGCATTTAAATCTCAAAACAAATGCAAACACAAATAACCCAATCATAACCCAATCGTGTTAGTAGCCATGGTAAACCATCTTTTGAGTCAAGATTTGGTTGATTGGGTATGTTTGGCTATGTCTTTGGACTATATGTACTCCCAGATAAATTCGTTTTATAATTATATAAATTCTGGCGATCACTTAATCTATATTGAATAACGAAATCCACGATGATTAAACTTATTACAAAATCTAAATCACCAACATGATAGTTTGATCTACAATTTTAAAGCTCTAACACTTACCATTAGGATGGAAGACATCTGAGGTAAATTGCACTCTAGGCGGCTTCTCAGGATAATTTTCCCTAAAAATTAACCTCAAGCAGTAAATGCCACCTGCGCACAAAATTGGAAACACAACTCAGATATCAAATAAAAATCCGGACATCAATACTTTTTCAAATGGTGAAGCTAAACATAACTCAACATTTGCAGGCACCCACGTTGTCACCGCGGATATTAGTTTATGGTTTTGCTCACAACGGCCCCCATGGTCTATGAAAATAAAGATATAAAATTGAACAAAAGAGTCAAGAGTTAGCATGGAAATGATAATATTACCTTCCCAGGGGGTCTCATCCGGGCCAAAGATGGTAGCGCTCCACACAAAGAGATTATCTTGGGAGTGAGGACTTGCGCTACAACCCTAAGTGACCAAAAACCGCCCAAATTTTAACACGTGACAGCCTCAAAACGAAGTTCCAACACAATAAAATAAAAACAAACACCCAATTCACAGGAAACAATAACAGCAACGACCCATCTCACAAAATACCACAAAGACAAAGGTCCAATTCATAGAATACCATAAAAGAAAGAACCAGATCACAACATACCATAAAAACACACCCTGTTTCAAACACAATAAATAAGCCTAAAAATACACACAGACATCCAGAAATAAAAGAAAGTGCAACAGAAAGAAATGAAAAAACAGGCCGGTGGTTAACAGAAAAATTGTATCTCTGGAGGCTCGTTCCTGATGGCCTTCAAGTCGGACATCAGCCGAAGCTATGCAGAGGACGACATTCTCAGAGGCAGGACTAGGGTTGGGGTTACGCCTTCTCCGTCGATGGATGAGATTTTACATATCAACCTGCTATTTTGGTTTGGGCTTCCGTCAGATCTCAGAAAATAGAGCTCCCGTTCGCGCAAATTGTACAGATCTACTGCGACAACTAAATCGAGAAAGAGAAAAAGGCTGAGCTTGATGTTAATGGAAGACAACTACGGCAAATGGGTAAAGAAGAGATAAAAAGAGCTCGACAGTGGCCAAGACTCGAATCTGCAACGTGCCTCCCACCACTGTTGCTTCCTTTCTCTACACAAAATAATGAAATGTAAGGAGAATGAGTCGCGGTGGGGGATGAGTCCACCTACCAACAACACCAAGCTTAATGGCCACATTTCTCATTAGTGGCATGTGTACAGTCTCAGCATGTTATGCAGGCATGGAGCTCCTGGACGAAATAAAATTTATGATCGATAATCAATTGCAATCAATGAAAATCCAACTAAAACTCAGCAGCAACAACTACGGGCAAATTTCAAGGCTACCCGTCAATTTGACGACTCCAGAAATTAATTAAACTTTCTTAATGAGGTGTTTATTCCATAATTCACGGGTGAATGAATTGTACATTCCCGTGAAGCCGCAAACGCCTAAACTCTGGTCGCACTCCACACAGGCAGTAGGGAAATTGTTGCTGTAGATATTGAAGTTATATTTCAACGCGATCCCATAATTCCAGCGCGTGGGATCGGTGGCATGGTAGCCAAAGCTGCAAATGTTCGTGTACTAACTGGCATTGTAGTTTTACCAGGTTTATTTCATCTACTGAACACAGATTAATGTGTGCATACGCAGCAAGAAGAAATGGAAGAATATTGGGGTGAACCAGGTCATTATATTCTAGAGCACCCTCCCTTCTGCATTCTCGAAGCTCCAAATTCGAAAGCCCAATGTGTAAAGCCACACCACTAGTTGGTTGTGTTATAAGCATAGCCAAGAGGACATGCAGGTGGGAGAGACATGCATGTAGATGGTTGTGTTACAAGCATAGCCAAGAGGACATGCAGGTGCGAAACACATGCATGTAGATATCCAGGTGTTGAGCAATTTCACAAGCATAGCCAAGAGGACATGAAGGTGCAAGACACATGCATGTAGATATCCGTATGTAGATTCCAAGTGTTGAGCAATGAGGGTGACACACTGATGCAAATAACTACACTCTCATTGTCACTCACAGGTGGCAAAATGGAAAGACAAACTCTGGTCATGGCCAGCAGGTGGAGTAACGTGGGCTGTCAGAGCAGTTCACATGGTAGAATGGTCTAGTTGTCAGTCTGTCAAGCACTGTCATAAGTTCCCTTTGAAAAAGTATTTTTCTACAATAAGAGGTGGAAGTTTAAAACTTAGGGAAAAACCTGGTATAAAATAAAAAACCTTAGCATAAAAATATGTGTTCTAAGTTGTACTGTTTTCAAAACATAGTCAGTTACATTATTCCATGCTTGCACGGAATAATAATCGTTGACATCACTTTGCCGCCGGGTCTTGGGGCACATGAATTCAAGCAAAAGTCACATTGGGAGAACCAATGAGAATTAAAAAAATCTTAAGTAAAAATTGTGGTATACTATAGAAAAAACCTTAGTCTAAATTCAAAAAACTTTAAAATGCTCAAGATTAATACACCTAACCAATTAATGCTGCTGACATTAGCCCGTCGTCGGGTTTTGGGGCACAAAGTCCCACGCCTACGTCACCTATATAAACCAATAAAAAGCAAGATAAATCAATATTTAAATAATTCCCAAAAAAAGTTTAATACAAACTATAGGCAAAATTATATGATTTTGTTAAAGTTGCAACAAATTACTTCAATAATCGCTTTGAGCGATTCATATATATCCCCTCGGGCGGGGACATAAATATCCAAATCATTAATAGAGTAATTTAGCAATATCTATTAGGAGGTGAAAGTTAGTTTTTTTGTTTTATATAAATAGCAAACATTGTGTTTTAGTTTTTTTGTTTTATATAAATAGCAAACATTGTGTTGATTAATCAAGTGGGTGAGATTTAAAACGAATGCATCTAGAAGGTCCATTTAGAAGGTCATTGTATGCAAATGGTTGTATCAATTACTATGAAGCATTATCATGATGTTGAATTTATTATTTATTTATTATACTGGAAGCACTATTAATAAAAAAAATTTAATTTATTGAATTTATAGTCTTATATACATTGTTTATAAGGTGTATTTAAAAAAAAAATTGAGCCAAAAATAAATGTGGTTAATAATAGAATTAGTCTTATCAAATTAATTTAACTAATTATAAATTAAATAAACTAAATAAATGTATTATCATTTATTTAAATAATAAAAAATAAATATAAAATGTTACATAATATTATAAAATTGTAAGATTTTTATATTTTATAAAACATTATTTTTTTTATGTAGTTCAAAAAATAATAGAGAATATTGAAACATATAATCCATGTCATATCTAATATAAATAAAAATGATTTATATTGAAATATCTAATTTTTTTTATAGTTGTAGAATTTGGTTTCTATTAATAGAGGTGACACAATACAAAACACAAAACATTGCTATAATCTTAGGGGGCATGAGCTTATTTGGCCATCTATCCAGTCGTTCAAAAAAACTAGAATTTCTGTACAAATTTAACAAAACTAGCAAGAAACCATGCCCATAGTTGTGTCATGACCCGACTGACATTTTACATTTTAGACAAATTAAACTACTAATTGACATAGAAATAAAGTAACAGTTGAGCAGAGAAAACCAAAAAAGTTGAAAGACGCAAAGAGAACCTGGGACAACCATGGCCATCTTAGGTGGTAGCATCCCCATGCGTCATGTCCGGCGTTTCCTCCAGATTTAGGTAGGGTCTATAGTCATCTTCTCGCACCTTAGAGGGCTGGATAACCAAAAGGTCTTGAAGCCTTGTTACTCTCCGATTCATCATGGACTCTTTTTGCAAGCAAGGGGCCAGTTGTCGTCGACGTCATGAGCTAAATGTTTCCCGGACTCTCCCCATCCGGAGCAGCAGACCTCCAGGTCACTTCAGAAGTCTCTCTAACCACATCTCATTGATCAGTATTCCCACCACCTTCCATCTCCCCAGCGCCACGAGCAATGGCATAATGCCTCCAACATAAAGTAGATTCCAAAGTGTTCAACTGCTCGTTAGTTTGAGTCGGGCATGGTATGATACCCTGCACCGTCTCCTTGGCTCTGCTCCATTTGTTTTCCATATCTTCTATTAACAAAACTAATAGCTTTAAACTCTTAAACATATATCTAAATCATTAAAAAAAATCCAACAAAAACTTGTAGCTTTAAACTCTCATGCATATGTCTAAGCCATATGTCTAATCCATTGACTTTACATTTATTCATCACACAACTAAATACCTAATGTAACTTATTTAATAAAGTTACATCAACTACATGATAACATACAAAAACCTTAACTCACAACAGAATTTCAACCCAAAATTTGACACCTTGCATGTCTGAAATTCGACACTTATCTGTCGCCTTTTCAACACATACACTTTTTTTTGCCGTTGGTGGCATAATGTTGGATCTTCGACATGCGACTAATGTGGGTCGAAGATCCGACAGACACTTGTATCGCATATTCGACCATATTTCCTTCCAAAGTGCCAATCAAAATTGCATAAACCGTCGAAAATATGACGTCCACCGATCCTTGAAGGGTCGGCCGTCCAACGGATAGAAGTGTCGAAGGAATGGCGCTGTCGTCAATATTTTTATCCAGCAAGTGTCAGCTAACCGACGCCATCCGACACTGGAAGAGTCGGCCTTCCGATGCGGTCTGACACTTTAACCATCGGTCATCCGACGGGTGGAAGCGTCAGAGTCATGCCACGCCTGTCGGATGTGTTTACCAGAGTGTCGGAAGCACGTCGGAAAAGCAATGCCTGTTGATGGATTTAAAAAAAAAATTAAAGATTAACTATGAGTTCATGCTCATATATTTTGTCTCTTGTAGGAATCAACACATAATATTCCTACGGTGTGTCCTCTTGACAAAAATCTAAATCAACCAAAGCAACCATCAAAATTCATTAGCAAAACCTAAATCTAAAATTGCAATTCTAAAATTTCAATTGTCTTCCACAAAGAATCAGAATTTTAGTTAACTGTAAGCTTGTTTAATGCATATCTAGGATCTCTCTATTATCAATTTCCTAAATAGCTAATTCTTTTTGTATGAGTCACAATGACCACTTTGCATTTGGAAGGAGATGCAAGTGATTGGTGGTTTCATGGGTTAATCACTTTGGGGAATGATATTGTAACTACCTTTGAGTTCACTAGAGGGTTGGTGAATAGGTTTCACAGAAAGGATCCTTATATGTCGTTTGAGGATCTTTCTCACTTGAAGTAGTTTGGAACTATGGATGCATACATTTCAGAATTTCAAAAGGTGGTTGTCATGGTTAATGATTTATCATAAGCTCTCTTAGTTATGTTGTTTACAAAAGGACTAACAAAGCCACTTAAGGGTATGGTTAATGCTCATAAGCCTACTACACTACAAGATGCCATGGATAATACCCGATATATTCAAGATGTTATTCCAAAAACCAGATGCCAACCAAATATTAATTTTCCATCTAAGTTCAAGGACAAGATACATTTTCAAAAGGGTCCAATTGGAAATTTCAAGAGGGATAACTTTTCTAAAGACCATGGTGAACTGAGAAGGAATAAATTGTGCTTCTCATGCCAGGACAATGGGTTCCCGACCACAAATGTGATAAGGGGAAAAAAAATTATATTAAAATTTTTTTATGAGCGTTAAGATGAAGAAGAGAATGGAGATCAACCAATAGATGTAGAGGAAAATTTTGTATCAGATGATGAGGAGCAACCATAACCAGATTTCGGGAATATTGTTGTTCTGTCTTGAATACCAATATTTCATACTCTCTAGTTCAAGGGAGTATTTCAAGGTCATAGGGATACTTTTTTGGTGAATGGATGAGCCACACATAATTTTATTGATGCTGCAATTCTGGAAAAAATGAAGTTTCCCACAAAATCCTTTGATGGATTCACTATCATAACCCCCCGGGAATCATTCTATGGATTGCAAAAAATGGATTCCCAAACTACAAGTGACCATTGGGGATGATACAATGAAAAACAATTTTTATGTGGTGAATGTGACTGACACCAACATAGTGCTGGGAATCCAATGGTTATTTTCAATTGGTGAACATTTTGTGAACTACAAAGTTTTGAAAATGAATTTCAATCATTCTAATGGAAAATAAATTGTTTTGAAAGGTATGAATAACTACCCAAATCAAGTGGTATCTTCCCATAGTATGAGGTATACATTAAGTCATGGGGACATAGATTGAGCTGCTGAATGTTTTATTTCTGCCCAAGGATCAGCTAAAGACATTTCCCAACATCTAGAGGACATAAAGGAATTGCTCAGGAAGTATGAGATTTTTTGGGAGAACTTCATCCATGAAGACAGCCAGACATAGGAGTTGAGTATATGATAGAGCTAGAGGTAGGGACACTCTCTATCATTATTCAACCCTATAAACACCCCAAAAGACTCATTGATGAAATTGAGAGGGCCATAAAAGAACTTATGGAATTAGGACTGATTAAACCAAGTACCAGTCCTTTTACTTCCTTAGTAGTTTTAGTAAAGAAGAAATATCGAACCCTATGGATGTGTATAGATGATAGAGATTTGAATAAGAGAACCATTAAGAATCGATACCCCATCCCAAGAATTGATGAGTTAATGGATGAGTAACATGGGGCCATTTTTTTCTCCAAGATTGACCTTCATTCTGGATATCATCAAATTAGGATGAGGAAATAAAACATACAGAAGACAACTTTTTGTTGTCTTTTTGTCATTTTGAATTCTTAGTCATGCCATTTGGCTTGAATAATGCACTTGCAACATTTAAATATTGCATGAACATGGTATTCAGAAAGAAGCTCCGTAAGTATGTGTTAGTATTTTTTAATGATATTTTAATTTATAGTAAAAATTGGAAAGAACACCTACAACATTTAGAAGTTGTACTAACTATTCTTGTAGACCAGTCCTTGTATGCAAAGTTGTCCAAATGTGAGTTTGGTATGACTGAGCTACTATATCTTGGCCATGTGATTGGAAAATAAGGGGTGAAGGTCCATATGGAAAATATCGAGGCTATCATTGATTGGATAGACCCCAGAATGTCAAAAAATTGAGAGGATTCCTTGGAATATGTATACTATTGAAAGTTTGTCAAAGGATTGTCTCAGCTAGTATCTCCCTTGACTGATCTTACCAAGAATCAAGCCTTCTATTGGTCAAAAGAAGTTGAATTTTTTTTTAAAAGACAAAGGCAATTATGAGAAGTTTCTCAATCCTTATGTCAGAAATTATGTCGCTAGGAAGTAAGACATGGATTAGATGGCTGCATCTGGGAGAGTTATACTACAATACTACTTATCACATTTCAATAGGCATGCCTCCCTTCAGGGCCCTATATGGATATGAATCCCTAAATGATGTGGATCATATTTTTGGAGAAAGTAGAACTCCAAAGGAAAAGGATTGGATTCAAGAAAGTCAAGATATCTTGAGAGCACTCAAGGACAATTTGCAGACTGCTCAAAACCAATAGAAAAAGTATGCATATAAGAACAAGATTGAGCAGAGCTTTCAGGTGAATGACTTAGAGTATTTGACATTGCAACAAGGGTGCTAGAACCAAAAGGACCAAAAGCCAACTAAGGGTCACAACAAGGTGGTAAGGCTACCACCATATCCATAATACCAAGGTGTACCATAAAGGCGGGGAAACAACCCCTTTTACCCATAGGACCAACAAGACCAAGGACTTTAATCTTTTCTCTCTCAAGGTATATTTTCATGTGTTCCATATATATTTTTGTCATCACAGTATAAGGAAGAAGATCCAAACTGGATGACCTAGTTTTGTGGTCATTTGTTAGAGATTAATAAAAAATTCTTATATATTGCTTATAGTGCATTCCCATATTCAAATGATTAACAACCTAGTTTTATCCTCTACAACTATGACTCCCTCTGGAATATTCATCACTTATTAGAGGTCCATGGTGTTTGTGACAATTCACAACATGTACTTTTTAAAATTTCCCCCTTTCTTCTCTTTTTATTCTTTATATGATTCACATTTAACCCTATTTCAGATTCTTCATTTCTCCATTTCTCCCAAACATTACTACCATGATATCTCACTCTAAGACATTTTTTAGGACAACAGTGTTGGAGATAGCAATCCACACCTTTATATGCAACCAGCATGGATTCCCATCACAAAAAGAGAAATAACCTCAGTGGTAAAGCAGTTTATCAACTGAGGGTGGATCATAGCTTTGATTCCTAGCATGCCCAATTTTCAACAAGGTAACACAGGCAAGTGGTTGGTGATGGAAAGGAGACCTGAGCCAGGGTGTTATTTGAAGGTGAATTTTTAAGATAGAAATCCACACCTTGTAAACAAACCATTATGGATTCCTAGTATTTAAAGGGGTGAAGCTTAATGGTACAACAACCCATTGGCCAAAGGTAGCTCGTGTGTTCAATTCCTATTCTATCTTGTTTTCAACAAGTGATATTTGTTGTAGTCAAAGACACATCCAATTAGGATATGTGGAATTTGAGAGCTAAAATTACACTATCGAGGGACACACTAAATGTATTTAGTTCAATTATTTTAGATGCATTTAATATATCTCAGTCACCAAGTGTGAAGACCCTTTTTCATTTAGGGATTAACACAACCACAACTCAGCTTAAGATGGGATGCAAACAAGTCACTTATAGAGAGGTAAGGTCAAATCATCCCTAACCTACTTATGAGAGGTTACCATAATTCATATTAAGGTTGAGGGAGAACATCATAGTCCATATCCCAGCTAGGAGAGATCAAGACAGTCACAACCCACTAGGATATCATAGCCCGCTAGGATACACAGTTATAAGCCACTAGGATAGTTCTTACATGGTCACATATCACTAGGATAGGTCTTACACAATCACATACCACTAGGATACACATTCACATCCCACTAGGATAGTTCTTGCATAGTCACAAGCCATTACAAGGCAGTCTTTGAGTTACACAAGTCGCATAATTGTACTGTTTGGTCATATGAACATGTATGCCTATCCATTTGAAAAATTGTAAAGAAAGTAAACTAAATCAAATAATGACTCCAGCTAGATGCATATGACCATAAATCCCAATCACACCATAAATCAACACTCTGTAGAATTGTTGCACCACAATGAACATAGTCTTTAGTCCCTTCTATATTTAGTAACTCTTCATGTATAAACACAAAAAAGGAATCAATTGACCTGTGAATACTAGTGGGCAATATGCTCTACAGTGTTGAAAATTTAGAAATTATTTCAAAAGAAAATCAACAAAACATAATTACTTCAATACCTGGATTATGACATCCCACCACTTGACCATGCTATCATCACCTGCTGAAAGTAATGAAGTTTGTCCTATGAAGAATACCTCACCAATCCAATAAATGGAGACATCCATTACAAAACTAGTGGTTAAAGGAAATGTTGATCCTTTGAATAGTTCCTTGCATATTAGCTACAATATGCTATTGAATCATATGCATTACAAGGACGGTGGCATAGAGACTGTTGAAATAATATTTCTACAAGTTCCAGTTTGATCGTGAGCTTCCCATTCTTCATAAATGTGTGAAGGATCTAGGGGAACAATAGATGATGGGTATGGTCTTGTTGGAAAAGATTGATTTAAAAGTTAATGAGTGGAACTCACCTGTACATGAAGTGACTCATGGAAAAAATGTTAAGACTTTGCTTATCAAAATGGATCAAACATGAAAAAATTCAACATAGGAAAATAAGGAAATGTAGGACTCTGTGGATTAGATTAGAGTCCATAATCCAACAAACCATGGCAATTTAACAACGCAAAATGAATAAGCATTTGATGAATGCATGGTTACGTTCCTAAAGAGGAATCTAATCCTCGGGATTTATGAAAAGATTTTAGACCCGTGACTGTCATGGAGAAGATTATGGATACTAAATATAAGGTTTCTCTCATATACCTAAAGTTCTTTTGTGCAGAATCCGAAAACGCCTAAATCTAGCAACATACTTAGTATTGAGTTGACAAAAAGAGATTCCTTTGACATTTTCTACTCATGCCAATATTTTTAATTTTTGAGTTCATATTTAAATAAATGGATGCATATGGAACTAAATTCTCATGACAAGAATTGTTTATTGTTTTTATTTTCCGAGTCTTAATCCTAGAGTTCAAGTTTTCCATCCCAAGGTTGGTATTTAGTCCATCACTTCTCTAAGTCATGTCTAGTTCTCAATGTCAATTTGTAATGACAAAAAAATAGTATGAATGAATTTAGGTTACCACGTTCAAATTTTAGGGGTCAACTCACTTGAGATCCATCGGTATATATCATATGAAAATATAGAAAAATGAAGACAAGTCACTTGGTAGAAAAGATATTGAGGAAAAAAATGTTACACTTTTCAGTTGCACGGATTTGTTGGAGGATTTTGAGGTTCTCATGCATCCCACAAGAGGTGTTATTCCAATGTGATACCACCGTTATCCCATAACCTAAAATGTAATGGAATTTTTTTTAAGGTTATTCAAAGTAAATTTTTGGGGAATCCAACATTGCACCTCAAAACATAGGAGCAAAGAAATCATGGAGTGTAGTTTATAATTTAAGTTGGTTCAAGAAGTAGAGTTTAAATGAAAGTTTTTTTTTAGTTTGTGAGAGTGGGTATTATTGGGATTGAACCTAACACCCAAGAATGTACACAGGTCTACAATGAAAAATATTTGACGCCGATGCATTAGATCAATATCTAGAACAATGTTGCAAATATCTCCAATTTCTCCCGATATTTCCAAAACTTTATTGAGCTTTAAAGTTTTCTATTGTTCCTGATGTTTTTGGTATTTTCTATGTTTTTCAGTTCCAAAATTATGCTTGCTGATATTTTCTGAGTTTTTCATGTCCAAGTTTATGCCTACTAATACTTTCCCTGACATTTTCCCTAATATTTCCAATATGTGTATATCTAGGCCGTCAGTGATATATCCCAAGATGAAAAGTGCAACATTGATCTAGAAAAATATTTGTAGCTAGGGATGCAATTTGGTAAGGGTGGTTGAAAATTAAAAAATGTGTTTGAAGCCATTTTGGAAAGCATTTATCTTTCAAGAGAAACTAGAGAAAAAAATCCAAATATGTGGAGAGGTGCACAATGTGAAATACTAAAGCCCCGTGACCTTCTTTCTCACCAGGAATGTGTTTCGAGTGCCTTTGTGCACTTCATAAACACTTGTTAGGTTGTTTCAATAGATAAATTTTTCAAAGGAGAATTTTCTTGTTTTGGAACAACTCCAAATGTTTTGGTTTAATGATGAACCTAACAATGTAGAAATGTCAAGGATATCAAAAGACCCCTGCCTAACTTGTAGAACGTTTACATAGTCTATATCCTTGCCTCTAGTGATTGTTTTTTGCCTCTATGTATGGTAATCATCATCATCGACTAAATGTATGTGTATGCACATGCATAAATAACCAATAAACAACTCAATCAAACAAAAGAAAACATATTTATACCTTGATTTATGGATCTTCACACTGTCTTCTTATGCTTTACCTTGCAAAACATCATTCAACATACTTCATTTTTTGTCCTATTGCAATAGTGTCATGTTAGGACCCATCAAATATATTTATTTTGTTTATGAAAATAACAAAAACAATCTAAATAAATACAATTCTATTACAATGTAAATTACAATACTATTCAACTATTCAAGTAAATTAATTGTTAAGAATATATCACCTGATAAAACATGGATAACCAAAAATACTATGTATATAAGGCCATCGATCTAATCAAAACTCCATTTCTTGCCTCTAAACTATGGAAATGTTTGTCAACGCTATCTGTAACAAGTTCCAATGGAGGAGTCAAATAGCAATAGTGAAAATTACACAGTAAAAATATAGAAATAGATGTTTTTTAATGTATTCTTCCTTACCATTCATTGAGCTCCTCTCTGTTTCGAGAATAATTTAATATTCTCTACTAAACAGGACCAACCACGTGAAGGTGGAAGCTCTTATGGCCCCTCCCCCCCCTCACATCACTCTCAACTCCCCAAACCCAATGCCTATACTTGCAAATAACAATTTATTTCACTATTTCACAAAGTAAATAACAATGCATCTACAATGCAAATTATTTCACTCAATAGTTGAAAAATGATTTCATTAAATCATTCTTTAAAACATTCATTAAATCATTCAATCATTCAACAGCTGAAAAAACTATTCATTAACTCATTCATTAAAACATTAATTTAGTCAATGGCAGAAAAAAAAAACCAATAAACAATTCAGTAAAGCATCCATTCATAAAAGACTGATTTTGTGCTATGCTTTCAAAAATATATTTCAAATTTACAAAAAGTTTTAGAGGGATTGATTTATAAAAGGCCTGTGCAGATATTCCGTGGCCTTGGAATCCTATGTTTCCAAAATTTTCCATTCACCCCATTGCAATGTCAGACCCTTCTTTGAGAACCTGTCTGCCTCCTTATTTCTCTCCCTGTAAACATGAGTGAAAGAGATTGATTCAAAGAATGAGGGAGAATGGGTTGTCTCTTCAAATAATGCATCTAGAGAAGAAGCTCTACATTTATTTATCTTATTCATCCAGTTTATAACCACCATTGAGTCACCATATACTTGTAACTGTCTGCAATTTCTTTCATTGGCAAAACATAGAAGTAATTTCAATGTCATGAGTTCTACATAGCTGTTGGTTCCAATTCCCAGGACCAAAGAAATTTGAAAAAACTGACTTTGATTTAGATATTAGCATGCACCTCCTGAGTTTGTGCACCGAATGCTTGTTTTCTTCCATCCAATTGCTAGACCTCCAGAGTGGCCGATGGCACTTTGCGATGTGAAAGAGTATTGTGGAAGAAGTGATGTTAAACTAGTTTTAACTTCCAGCTCTGGACCCATTGTTTCTTGTGGAAGGATGACTTCTGGTGATAGAACCTCCATCATCCTTTTTAAGGAAAGCTTTTTCTGGTTTCTTTCCAGACCCCTGCAGTTTAGGGAGACAAATTTCATTTGGGCACCCCATCTGGGGTTTGCACTGCTTTAAGCGCCCCAAAAATGGTTGTTTGTCTGCCACTTGCCTAATCCCTGAGTGCCATGCTCTGGGCCGTAGAGAGGTGAGATGGTCTTCCTCTCCCTTTCCCTTTGGATGTGATCCTGGCATTTACCCCTAGTCCTTTTGTAGGGATTTTTGGTTTTTGAGGGATTGGAACGTTCCTTGAACGAAGGTGGAAACTGATAGAGGAGGACTGAGTGGGTGATTCATTTTTTATGGTGGAAGGGGAGGTTTCCTGGTTTGAATTGGAGGTACTTTTGAATGCGGGGGAGGAGGTGCCATTTTTTGGGGGAGGGGGACTGTTTGTGATAGGGGTAAGCAAATATTTTTCCTCATTCAAAGATAAATCATTCAGATGATTGCTAAGGGAAGAAGTGTTCATACCCGGTGGGGTTGACGTGATCAGACATTGTTTCATCTGTTGAGGAGGCCCTTCTGCTGCTACTGCTCCTGCTCTTTTCAGTTGATCCAATGTTTGTTCTGTGCCCTCCGACCTAAGAGGATTTCTTCTGAAGCTGTGTTCGGATCAGTTTCTTTGGAGCTCGGGGCCTCTGTTCGCCTAACCCACTTCCTTCTTCCAGTTGTTGAGGGAACAAAGTTTGGGCAGTTTCTTGCCAAATGTCTTGTTTCATGACATTTGTGGCATTGAAATGGGAGCCCTTCATAGTCCAACAACTTTTTTTTTGCTTGTTTTTCCATACAAAATTAAAGGCTTCCGGAAGACTGGTTCTAATGTTCAAAGAGACTAGAATCCTGGCTACCTTTTTTATTTTCGTCTGCTAAAACGAGAGGTCCACTTCAATGAAAGTCCCCAGCGCATTCCCGATTTCACTAAGCCAGGCCAGGTTCCAGAATTCCAGTGGTAGTCCTGGCAGGCAAACCCAGACTGATATTGTATCCAATTGCTCTGTTTCTACATCGAACAAGGGGGTCCACTACTTTAGCTGAAACGGGGTTTTCCCATATGTCCAGACTCTGCTACGTATGAGGTCTGCATCTGAACTGGAAGCCGAACCATCCCTTTGCAAGCGAATTAATAACCGGGCCTTCACCTTGAAGCCCTGTCCAATTTTTCCTGGCCCATTCCTTCATTTTCCCTAGGGTGGGGTTTCTTCCTCTAATTTTCCTAAGTATGGTTAATCTGTCTATCTCCAGTGCTTCTTCCATGGTGCACCTGACTCCACAAATTAGGTTAAAATCTCTTCTAGAGGGATTTAAACACTGATTCTTTCATTTCCTGGAGGTGATTTGGGTGCCTTCATCTTCTGGGGTGGAGTTCCTGTTCAATATTCCATCCAATTGTTCGGTGGATTCTCCTGTGCGTGCTCCTTGTGACACTGAAGGATCAATTTCCCTATTTGGGTTTCCTTGTGGTTCCGCCTGGGGAAGTTCGATGAAAACTGTTGCTACAGCTGTGCTCGGAGGTTGGAATAATGAGTACGGGCCTCCTCCTAAGGCCGGGTTCAATGGCCATGCTGTGAACACACCTAGCAGCTCTTCATCTGGCGAAGAAACCGGAACCCTACTCTCTTCATCTGGCGGAGAAACCGGAACCCTGCTCTCACTTTCAGCTGTCAAATTTTCCCGCGTGTTCTCCACTGTGTCTGGGGATGGTATACCAGTAATTTTCGATGAGGAGAAGATGTTGAGCTCTTGCTGCCACGGGTCAACAAAGTTGTTTTCCATGTCTACCGGACCTACTCCCAAATTCACAAAAACCTCCAAATTGAACTGACTGTCCAAAATAAAAATGATTCATTTCTTATTATATAGTATTATATATTATATATTTTTATTTTATAAACTTTCTGTCAAATATCCGACGCATCAATGTCGGATAACCGCCCATCAGATATCCGACGTGTCAGTGTCAGATAACTGCTAGTTTTGCTTTCGCAGATGTCGACAAACCGTGGACAAACCGCCCTACTAGTGTCGGTTCCCTGTCGTATATCTGACGCGTTAGTGTCGGATAACTGCCAGTGTTGCTTTCTTAGACGTCAAAGATTCGACCCTGCTAGTGTCGGTTCCCCGACACTACTAGGGTCGAAAATCTGACTCACTCATGTCATATATTCGACGGCTCTATAAATATTCTGTTTTCAGCATTCTGATGATTGATTGTTGTCCGACACATCCGTGCGAAATTTCGGACGGCGTCGGATTCTGTCGTTGGACTTTGGGTTCAAATAATGTAGTGACTAGAATACAAATCATTATATTTTTTCAATAAAAATATATTTACTACTTTTTTTTAAGGAAAAAAATTGTAATATTTCATATCCAAAATATTACACTCTTAAGATTTTAAGATTTTAAAATTTTAAAATACATAACCAAACAAACCATAATATAGCATATGAAATTCGAGCAAAACCATTAAAAAGAAATTTTAACAAAAACCTCTAGCTTTGAACTCCCAAGCATATGTCTAAGCCATTAAAAAAAATACCAACAAAACCCGTAGCTTTAAACTCCCAAGCATATGTCTAAGACATTTAAAAAAATACAATTTTAAGATTTTAAAATACATAACCAAACAAACCATAATATAGCATATATCACAACCATAAGAAATTCCAAGAAAACCTGTAGCTTTAAACTTAAGCATATGTCTAAGCCATTAAAAAGAAATTCCAAAACGTGTAGCTTTAAATTCCACAGCATATGTCTAAGCCATTAAAAAGAAATTCGAACAAAAAATGTAGCTTTAAACTCCCAAGCATATGTCTAAGCCATTAAAAAGAAATTCCAACAAAACCTGTAGCTTTAAACTCCAAGCATGTGTCTAAGACATTAAAAAGAAATTCCAACAAAACCTGTAGCTTTAAATTCCAAGCATGTGTCTAAGCCATTAAAAAGAAATTCCGACAAAACAAGTAGCTTTAAAATCCCAAGCATATGTCTAAACCATTAAAAAGAAATTCCAACAAAACCCTAGCTTTAAACTCCACACCATATGTCTAAGCCGTTAAAAAAAAATTCCAACAAAACTCGTAGCTTTAAACTTCCCATGTCTAAGCCATTACAAAGAAATTCCAACAAAACCGGTAGCTTTAAACTCCCAAGAATATGTCTAAGCCATTAAAAAGAGATTCCAACAAAACCCGTAGCTTTAAACTCCCAAGCATAGTTTTAAGGCATTAAAAAGAAATTCCAACAAAACATGTAGCTTTAGACTCTCAAGCATATCTCTAAGCCATTAAAAAGAAATAACAACAAAACCTGTAGCTTTTAAACTCCTAAGCATATGTCTAAGCCATTAAAAAAATGCAGTTTTAAGATTTTAAAATACATAACGAATCAAACCATACTCTAGCATATATGAGAACCATAATAAATTCCAACAAAACTTGTAGCTTTAAACTTCCAAGCATATGTCTAAGCCATTAAAAAGAAATTCCAACAAAACCAATAGTTTTAAACTCCAAGCATATGTCTAAGCCATTAAAAAGAAATTCCAACAAATCCCGTAGCTTTAATCTCCCAAGCATATGTCTAATCCGTTAAAAAGAAATTCCAACAAAACCCTAGGTTTAAACTTCCAAGCATATGTCTAAGCCATTAAAAAGAAATTCCAACAAAACTGGTAGCTTTAAACTCGAGAGCATATGTCTAAGCCATTAAAAAGAAATTCCAACAAAACCTGTAGCTTTAAACTCCCGAGCATAATATGTCTAAGCCATTAGAAATAAATTCCAACAAAAGTGGTAGCTTTAAATTCCCAAGCTTAATATGTCTAAGCCATTAAAAATAAATTCCAACAAAACCTGTAACTTTAAACTCCCAAGCATATGTCTAAGTCATTAAAAAGAAATTCCAACAAAGCCCGTAGCTTTAAACTCCCAAGCATATGTCTAAGCCATTAAAAAGAAATTCCAACAAAACCAGTAACTTTAAACTCCCAAGCATATATCTAAACCATAAAAAAGAAATTCCAACAAAACCTGTAGCTTTAAACTCTCAAGCATATATCTAAGCCATTAAAAAGAAATACCAACAAAACCAAGCTTTAAACTCTCAAACATATGTCTAAGCCATTAAAAAAAATTACATTATTAAGATTTTAAAATATATAACCAAACAAACCATAATATAGTATATATCACAAAAATAAGAAATTCCAACAAAATCTATAGTTTTAAAATCTCAAGTATATGTGTAAGCCATTAAAAAGAAATTCCAACAAAACTACAGCTTTAAACTCCCAAATATACATCTATACCATTAAAAAAAATTCCAACAAAAACATGTAGCTTCAAACTCAGAGACATATATCTAAACCCTCGACTTTGCATAACTGAAAACCTAATGTAACTTATTTAATAAATCTGACCATTATATATTAAAAAACTACTTATTACTGAGGTCAGGAATAGGTGTGACTGGAAACTTCTTGCAGCTGCATATTTCGACCATATAGTTATCAGGGTCATGGAAAAATAGCTGATTCACAGTTATCTCTCCTTCGGTTATATGCTGTTCATTATATTTGATTCCAGCCCCTTTCACTTTTTCAGCAGCTTTCATATCATAGCTCTGCAATTCCAAGGACAAACAGAGATCAATATCATTTGTAAAATTAGTATTACCTAGATCAATATCTTAGCATTTAATGTTACTATGGCAAATATATAAATTTTTAGATTTAATCTAACTATGGATTCATATAGCTGGAACAATATTAAATGCTACGCTACTGAATGGATATTGATTACAGCTAAACAACGACAGAAGCCTTAATATTTGAAAGTGCAGTCGCTCTTCAAACACAGAGCTAAGAACACAAAACCTCATTTGCAGGTATTACACATCAGGTTCTGATGATCAGAAGAGTGTAATACAAAATAATGAAATAAAAAACTGTTATATTATAGAATTTTAGAAAAACTAAAATAAAAAAAATTAAATAAATAAACAATATATATTTAGAAATGTAATTATGTGGTGTTGCAATAATAGATTTTTCAACTAACACTCCCTAAGAAAAAAATTCTAGAAAAGTTTACATTAAAGGTGATGTGATCATCTCTGGGATCGATTTCCCTGGGCTTGGGAAGCTTCCCTGAGTCTGGAGATTCCAGCAAAAGGATGCTTATTACGTCATTAGAAATCCTGGAGAGTCAACAAAAAAATAGAAACAAAATGTTATGATCAAGTATATAGGGACTAAATTATTCTGTAGAATGCTTGCTTAGATGTGATTTAAAAATGGTGGAGAATGTACTTGTTATCATACCAGCAGGCGCCTTTAGATTTAGGCAATGTAAGCGTAAATCCGAGGTAATCTTCGTAAAATTTGCTGGACTTTTCTACCGATCTGCATTGTCGAGAAATATAGTTGAGAGGGAGGCCTTTCTCTGTATCCAGGCCAGAAGAATTCTTTTGTTTTACTGGAAAATTCCAGTTGCAGATTCCGACCATATAGTGATGGGGGTCATGAAATAATAGGATCTCTCCTTCAGTTGAAATAATAGGATGTTTCTCAAATTTAATTTTGTGCGTGTTCAATTTTTCCTCAGCAGCCTCGATATCATCCCACTGTAATTCCAATGACAAAGAAAAACTCAGTTAAATCTAAAGAGAACATAGAAATTTATCATAGAGATCATAGAAAAACTGAAGTTAATGTAAATAGATTGTAGATTTTTCAACCATCACTCCGAAGGAAAAAATTCTAAGAAAGCTTACCTTAAAGGCAATGCAATTATCTGTTGGATCGATTACCCTTCGCTCGGGAAGCATGTCTGGGTAGGGTGTTTCATCCAGTAAATGAATGCTTACTTCTTTGTTATCCACCCTGGGGAATTAATACAAAATAAAAACAAAATGTTATGTGACTAAATTATTCTTTACAATGCTTACTTAGATGTGATTTTAAAATGGTGGAGAATGTACAGGTTGCATAACCAGGCGCCGTTGAAATGCAAGGCTCCGGGTCTTTTAATACGCTTGAAGTTGAGGACATCTTCGTAAAATTCCCTGGAGGCATCGACAGATTTGCATTGTAGAGAAATATGGTTGATTAAAAGCTCTGGATCTCCTGATCCAAGAGTGTTCGCCATTTCCCTTCTTTCTCAGGCCAGAAAAATATCAGAACAAAACGCACCAAATTATGATGGAGATGAGATGTGGTGAAGTAAACCAATGAGTGGATTAAATATGGTCCATCTCAACAAACCTATAAAAGAATCTGACAGTATCGATAAAAGCATCACATCAAATGACATCAAAGCTTGAAGGTAGATTATGGGTTCATGGTATGTTGTCATGTAACTCTTTTGGACTTTCTTGATTCTATGAATAATAGATAATTTGGTTTTTGGTCGTGGAAAAACAATATCTATGAAAGTATCGAAATCACATGGGCACTTCCCGGACATTACCATTAGTCAATCGAAATCACATGGGCACTTCCCGGACATTACCATTAGTCAATCGAAATCACATGGGCACTTCCCGGACATTTCCATTAGTCAAACTTTAAAGTAGAATCTGAATTAATGGTGAGTCATATAGACTATAGACTATAATTTATAGTGAGTTATGCAAGGAGTTGATTTATGAATTAATAGTGGGTTATGCAAGGAGATGATTTATGTCACTCCTCTTGATTTTGTTTATATAAAAATAATATATAATAAAAAAAAACAATAATATCTATTAAAAGAATCAAATTACATGGTTACTTCCTATAAATTATCACTCCTCAATTTTTTTTTAAATATAAATTAATGATGGGTGCACTTATCTAACTTACCTTGACAAATAATGTGTGGGAAAGAATGACAAAATCTAAAAGGATCCCAATCACAAGGTCATTTAGCATAAATTATTATATATATATGAATTAGTGAAGCTTTTAGATAGAATTTGAGCTTACAAATAGATTACAATGTTTATGAAAAGATTCAAATCACATGGCTATTTAGCATAAATTATTATATATATAAATTAGTCAAGCTTTTAAATAGAATTTCAATGTACAAATAAATTATAATATTAATCAAGCTATTTAAATCACATGGTTATTTTGCATAAATTATCATAGACATATATATATGAATTAGTCAAACTTTTATATAAAACTTGAATGTACAAATAAATCACAATATTTATGAAATGATTCAAATCACATGGCTACTTTGCATAAATTATCATATATATGAATTAGTCAAGTTTTTAGATAGAAATTGAACATACAAATAGATCACAATATTGATGAAAGGATTCAAATCACATGGTTACTTTGCATAAATTCTCATATATATGAATTAGTCAAGCTTTTAGATAGAAATTGAATGTACAAATAGATCACAATATTGATGAAAGGATTCAAATCACATGGCTACTTTGCATAAATGATCATATATATGAGTTAATCAAGCTTTTAGATAGAATTTGAACTTACAAATATATCACAATAAATTATCATATATATATATGAATTAGTTAAGCTTTTAGATAGAATTTGAACATACAAATAGATCACAATATTGATAAAAAGATTCAAATCAAATGGCTACTTTGCATAAATTATCATCTATATGAATTAGTCAATCTTTTAGATAGAATTTGAATGTACAAATAGATCACAATATTGATGAAAGGATTCAAATCACATGGCGACTTTGCATAAATTATAATATATATGAATTAGTCAAGTTTTTAGATAGAATTTGAACATATAAATAGATCACAATATTGATGAAAGCATTCAAATTATATGGCTACTTTGCATAAATTGTCATATATATGAATTAGTCGAGCTTTTAGATAGAATTTGAACACAAAAATAGCTCACAATATTGATGAAAAGATTCAAATCACATGGCTAGTTTGTATAAATTATCATATATATGAATTTGTCAATCTTTTAGATAGAATTTGAACTTACAAATAGATCACAATATTGATGAAAGGATTCAAATCACATAGCTACTTTGCATAAAGTATCATATATATATGAATTAGTTAAGCTTTTAGATAGAATTTGAATGTACAAATAGATCACAATATTGATGAAAGGATTGAAATCACATGGCTACTTTGCATAAATTATAATATATATGAATTACTCAAGTTTTTAGATAGAATTTGAACATATAAATAGATCACAATATTGATGAAAGCATTAAAATCACATGGCTACTTTGCATAAATTATCATATATATGAATTAGTCAAGCCTTTAGATAGAATTTGAACGCAAACATAGATCACAATATTGATGAAAAGATTCAAATCACATGGATGCTTTGTATAAATTATCATATATATGAATTATCATATATGCCCCAGATAGTTCTTCTTCCCAATCAGAGACAATTCGTTGCACTTCCTCCATAATTTCCAAATCAAAGCCATTGCCACTCGCTTGGGCCGAGAGAGGTGTGGTTTTTACCAATTTTTGGCAATGAATCTTCATGAAATTTTCAAAATGCACAAAAACACTGCTAGATCTTACAGACTGTGGGTGTTGGGGGTTTTTGTGTCACGTGATTTCACTTATGCGCTTAAAATCGCCCAACAAACAACAAAAATTGCAAAATTTTGTGGATTAAATTCACCGGATTCTGGCAGAAAATCAACCTAAAACTCAAAATAATCCCCTAGTTGGACACGTCCATAAAATAATGTTATATTTTTTAACTAACACTCTCAAAGAAAGGGAAAATAATAGACAATTTGATATGACAATTTTTTTACGGTTAATTGTATTGTTTCATTGTGGGACCTTTTGTTTGTTTCTAAAGTTTACTATTTAATATACTTAAGATGTATAATGTTGGTATATGTTACTTTTGTAAATATGTGGTATTCCTGTCGTGTGGGAGCATTGGAAATAAATATGTAATCAACCAAGTGGTCAACCAAGTGGTGTCTAGCTATGAGGGTGGCCTCAAAGAGTTAAATCTAAATCCAAGGGCCTCCCTCATATATAGAGCGAGGCATCAACTTTTAAACACTTGTAGTGGCAATTGGATCGAGTAGTTGTCTCGACTGCTTCTTCATAATTACATATAATTACATATATAACAAATTAGAAAAGAATTACTCCTAGTTAAGGAGAGATGTAGAGATGTAGAGATGTACACCGTAATTCCAAGAAAAGTTTTGTGTTGTTTGTGTCATTTTTAGTAGGTTGTTTTGTTTCATCATTGATTTTTAGACTATATTATCAATAAAAAAATATAGATATATGAATGTATTGTTATTTTTTAATTGAAAATTAAGTTCTTGATAAAAAACAATAACATATCTTTTAATTGAAAAGTAATTTTTTAATAAAAACATTATTTTTTAAAGATAAATAAAATAAAATTTCATTATCATGCCGAGTACAGTTGTTAGGTTTTGAATGAGTCCAATGGCCAATAATTGCTCCTGCAATCATGCATCTTGCAACGGACTCATGGAACACGTTTCATAGAGTCGAAATGGCAAGAAATGCTCCTCAGACCATGTTTGAATGAGTCCAGCTGCCGCGTTGGAGAATGTTGTCGTCACACCTCAGTGAAGAGCTGTCGTCACACCTCATTAAAGATCAAATACCGACCATATGCGGCGCGAGACTCTTCCTAAATTATGCATGTGTGAAAATCTCATCAGTGAAGACCTGTCGGCATGCCTCATTAATACGTGTGAACGTACTTGCAAATACAACCAATTGGCAATGCCATTGATATGTTGGAATCGATAGGTGTTGACGAACCTGCAAATGTTATAAATCTCCGCCCCGCCTCATTCAAGACTGCGACTTCGCGAGCCTTCTTCTCCACCCAATTCGTTTTCAGGTGGAGATGTGATGTTAATGTAAGGTTAGTGTTTTTACATTAGCATCACATCTCCACCTTAAAAAGACTTGTCATTTGCATTATCGTGTGAAGCATAAGGCTCGCGGTCTTGAATTGAGGCGGGCCGATATTTTTGGCATTTGCAGGTCCGTCAACACCTACAGGCTACCCATATCAATGACAGGGTTTGTATTTGCAAGTCCGTCAACACGTATTAATGAGGTATGACGACAAATCTTCAGCTACCTGTGACGACAGCAGTCAAGATCCTTATCTCTCGCAACAAAAATACAAAGGTACAAAAAGTTAAGCGGTCTTGAATCAGGTAGCCCAAAAGTTTTCACATTTGTGCTTGTGGTTTTTGTATGGAGGACCGAGGTCCATCCACGCAAATGGTATTGGTGGGTATTTGATCTTTAATGATTTGTGACGACATCTCTTCCGTGAGCTATGACGACAACAGTCTTCAATGCGGCGCCGGCCAGGCTAGATTTTAAAAACTTAGCAAACGCCAGAAACTATAAAAAAACATAAAGTTGCAATAAAAAAGCAGGAAGGAAAAACATAAAATTACAATAATTTTAAATCTAAACTGCAAAATTATTCTAACCTCAAAGGTATGGCGTGGGCTAGCTATGGAGCAAACCTCCCTCCATCAGATGGAGGAGGAGCAAAGTCAGCACAAAATTATTCTAACCTCAAAGGTATGGCATGGGCTAGCTATGGAGCAAACCTCCCTCCATCGGACGGAGGAGGAGCAAAGTCAGCAAAGTCAATGTTGACTTTGCTCCTCCTCCGTCCGATGGAGGGAGGTTTGCTCCATAGCTAGCTTATTCCCAAAGGTATCTCATAGCACCTCGCTCAAAACCTTTAGATGTCATTAAATTTTTTTATGACAAAAATTATTTAGTTTGTTGTAAACTATTTAATACTGCAGCAAAATTGTTGCAGGTTATTGAATTTCAATTTTAGGTGGTCTAAAATCCAACAATCTATAACAACATTGCAACAACATTAAATAAAATATCGCATAGTAGATATTGATCTCCTTTGTTTCACAGACATGCAAAGATTTAAAATCTTGTCTCGCCGCAGTGAAGACTGCTTTCGTCACAGCTCACGAAAGAGCTGTCGTCACAACTTATTAAAGATCAAATACCCAGCAATACCATTTGTGTGGATGGACCCAGAGTTGGAATTTAACGGGCATTTTGACGTTTTCAGACATTTTTGTCCGTCTAATAAGGTAAAATTTGGGGGAAAACGTTTGGTGAGACGGTTCAATAATTTTATAGAACGTTGTTTTGACTTAATTTTTTTTTTTCAAAACGTCATTATATTTGTAATATAAAAATAGGTAGGAGGCTAAGACTCTAGGAGTATCCATAATCCGTCGTGATCTCTCCAAATTTTAGAATACCCTCACTACAATTCATTAAACATAAACAACCTCCCTCAACTCTGTCACTATTAACTTTGTTTCAACGTCTAAGGAGGCAACAAACCCCCTCTTAGTGTTCAGTATGTACACATAGTTATTATATGTACACATGTGCAGAATACTACTTGTTATATATTTATTACTTGCATCGCTGCACATTTTTATGCATCCTCCCAATTTCCAACCACATGTTCTCATGGTAGGCCAAGGTGGTTTTTATATGTTCCAACAAGCCATTAATGTCTTTCCAAAAAATAACAAGAGTTGAGCCATCATTAATGTCAAACCACGCACTTACAAGTTTGTAAATTATTAACCCTAACTTACTTGGAGGCAAAGTTGGAATTTGACGGGCATTTGGACATTTTCAAACATTTTGCTCGTCTAATAAGGGTAAAATTTGGGGAAAAACGTTTGGTGAGACGGTTCAATAATTTTATAAAAAGTTGTTTTTACTTCTAAATTTTTTTCCAAAACATCATTATATTTGTAATATAAGAATAGGTAGGAGGCTAGGACTCTAGGAGTATCCATAATCCGACTATTTGAGTGGGAGTTGTTGGGTTGAGACTCCAAACTCCATTTCCTAGTGTCCACTTGGAATCATCCACGTGAACTCATAAATGTGATCAGTGAATGGTATAATTACATTTAATGCAAAATTATAGGGATTATATTGTTGATGAGATGTGTCGAGTTGTGGTGTGGATGGCAGTGGCACTTGCATGTTGCACACTGCACAATTCTAGATTCTAGACTTTAGAGATTGGTAAGTTGCGGCCCACATCTACAGGCCTTCATTTTGAAAAATTGCAATTATACTGGCCATGGGGGTTCACAATTGTAGATTCACAACCAACGACAGTGGGTTATTAGGAAAGTTCATGGAGATTTTCCTGTAAACACTGATATTCAATATGGAGAACAATGGAAATATGTATCCCACCTTTCTTTTCACCAATCACAGGTTCTTCTTGGAAAGTGAATTCATATGTAGAGACTTCAGTGGATAAGAAAGAATCATCTCACCCAAGAGATTCCAAGATCCTCGGCAGAGTCATTTCACCATTGATAATGGGTTGCATAATTTCTCTCGCTTTCCTTCCTATTGACATGGCCTAGGTGACTACTTCTTCCAAATAAGCATAGAATCGTGTTTGTATGCATGAACATCAGGGAAGTGTGCACACAGAAATATCCCTGGATTTTTTTACTAGAAAAGAAGTTAGAATTGGTGTTTCATGGTTTAAGGAGCAACAAGCTCTTTCAATTATCGTTGATTCACTATATATTGCTCAATTGGTGTCCACTTTCCCATGATTCTTCCAAATGGTTTGAGAGTTTTGTCGTGAGGGTCGTTTATGTGAGTTTTGGTTGAACAAGTCACAACGGATTGAAGTCTTGAATCTTAATGATCCCGTGGATAATCAAAATTTATCTTTGGTTATACAGATTCATAGGTCGCTGCCGCTGGAGTGGAGAAAGAAGTGGATTAATACATTTGTCTTCTTGGTAAGATTACCCCATTTCTCACAATGTATTAGTAGTGATTTTATTGTGTTTTTGAGGAGCTAGGGTTTTATTCTTTAATAAGCTCATTTTTTGCTCACCATTTCTATCATGTGAATGCCCCAGGTTTTAAGGTCGCAGCCTACAATGGGGTACAATGTTGCTAGCACCAGTCTACAATTTGGGAGCTTGGAGGCTAGGACTCATAGAGGTAAGCAATGCATTATGCTACCATTGTCCTTGTTTTAGAATAGGATAATGGTTGACTGCATAAGTGAGGATCCGTTTGAAGAAATTCCCTTTTTGTAATAAGGAAGAAACAGTCAAACACCTATTTTGGTTTTGTCTTTTCATAACTGCATTAGAGAAGGATGGTATCATGGTAGTTCCTAATGTCCTCTATATTAACCTATCAAAGTGAGAACTCATTTCTATAGGCTATAATAAAAATTTGAAATGGTGTGAAGGATAGAGCGTAGAACTATGAGTGAAATATTAAACCTAGAACTATCTGAAAGATCGAGCATAGAATTGTGTGTGAAGAGATTGAACACATAGGTGATAAAGGGACCTGTAATTGTGTGAATAGTTGGGGGACTGGGTCTATGCAAAGGGTTGAGTTGGAATAGACATGGAACATAAAACATTGAAGGGTTATTTTTTTCAATAAAAAGATGAAGGGTTATTTTTTCAATAAAACGTTGTGTCACGGGCAAGATAAAAGTTCAAAACGTCAAAAAAATTTAGTTGGAAGGGCATATATGAAATGAAATTCCAACACTGGATGGACCTCCATACAAAAACCATACCATACCATCGGTAGGTGTACCTCTTTTTTGTTGCGAGGGATAAGGATCTTGAATGCTCTCGTCACACATAACTGAAGATTTGTCGTCACTCGTCATACCTCATTAATATGTGTTGATGGACCTGCAAATACAAACCCTGCCAGGTTGGCATTGATATGGTTAGGTCTTGACAGACAAATAGAGCATTTAATGTTTACATTAAGATCACACCTACAACTGAAAACGAATTGTCAAATTGCATTATCGCGTGGAGAAGAAGGCTTGTGGTCTTGGATCAAGGCATCATTATTTGCATCAGAGTTGTGCAATGATTGCATGGTATTATTAGGGTTGCATTAAGCATGATGATGGTTGGCTTATTTTCGTCGGCTAGAAACCTATTATTGAGTTGTGTAGTGAAAAATAATGGTGCATGACATAAAATGAAGGGGTGTAGGTAGATGGTGCACGTGACAAGGTTGCTTTCTAAACTCTAGAAATGCATTTTTGTAATTACGATATCAAAATCTAAGGATTTTAGTATTCCTAGTTAAGTCTTTAAGAGAGAGAAAAAGTGGATTTACTAGTTGCTTATTAAATTTTATCATAGATTCAACTTTCTGAATCTATATGAGCTGAATTTTGTCTCAAATATCAAATGCATCTACGGTACTTGTCATTCAATTCACTCAGATTTTAATATTGTGCAAATTGCTCATAATGAAAGGAAAATTCTCTCCTTCCAAGATAACCGAGTTCAATTCACATGTATACCAGTCCCCAATAGCTCATGTGAATGTTACCCAAGCACAGAACTGAAAATTAATTAGGGATCCAACGTGGGTAAATCAACTTTCCAACTAACCTAGTCTTACTTTATGGACAAACATGGAATGAAAGTGTGGGCAATGGCCATTGTATTACTTCAAACTTGCATCACTTTTACCACTAATCAACACATTTAGTAGAATGAAGAATTTCCCAACCCTTGGAAACAAGTTGGGATCAATAGAATATAATTTACTCAACAACTTTTGAGGGAAAAGGATTCAGGGAGAAAATTCACAAAATTCTTAATATGGAAAACAAACTATAAAGTATAAACTAGAAAGAGAAGTTAGTGAAGCAAAACATTTAATGAAATTAATTAAGTTTATCAAGCATATTTTAAAAGGATGGCAACTACAAAACCCTCACACCAGTGGATGATAGCTCCAAATAGCCCTACACAGGCCTTCACCACCTCAAATAAAACTCTAACAGTGGGTAGCAACCTCACAACAAACTTCATCAAGCAATGGAAGCCTCTCCTAACATACCTTGACAATTTACAATAATTACAAAACAAAACCTTATCCTTTGACTAATGATATGATATTATTTTAAATAGTTATAGTCATCCTTTTGCTATGTGATAACAATAAATAATTTGTAAAATCTGCTTGATAAACTTAATTAATTTCATTAAATGTTTGGCTTCACGAACTTCTCTTTCTAGTTTATAGTTTGTTTTCCATATTAAGAATTTTGTGAATTTTCTGTCTAAATCCTTTCCCCCAAAAGTTGTTGAGTAAATTATATTCTATCGATCCCCAACTTGTTTCCAATTCCATTTTGAATGGATTGGGAAATTCTTCCTTCTAATAAATGTGTGGGTTAGTGGTAAACACGATGCAAGTTTGAAGTAATACAATGACCTCTTCCCACCCTTTCATTCCATGTTCGTCCATAAATTAAGACTAGGTTAGTTGGAAAGTTGATTTACTCAAGTTCGATCCCTAATTAATTTTTAGTTCCTGTGCTTGGGTAACATTCACATGAACTACTGGGGACTGGTATACAAGTGAATTGAACTCTATTATCTTGGAAGCATACTATTTTCCTTTCATTGCAAGCGATTTGCACAATATTAAAATCTGAGTGAATTGAATGACAAGTACCATAGATGCATCGAATATTGGAGACAAAATTCAACTCATATAGATTGTTTATAGTCAGAAAGTTGAATCTATGATAAAATTGAATAAGCAACTAGTAAATCTAGTTTTTCTCTCTCTTGAAGACTTAACGAGGAATACTAAAATCTGTAGATTTTGATATTGTAATTACAAAATTGCATTTCTAGAGTTTAGAAAGCATCCAAAAAACTAGTATAGTGGCACTTAAATTCAAACACAGTTGTTTTATGTCACCTGCACCATCTACCTACACCCCTTCGTTTTATGTAATGCACCATTGTTTTTCACTACACAACTCAATAATAGGTTCCTGCCCACCTGAAACAAGCTAGTCATCATCAGTCTTGATGCAACCCTACTAATACCATGCATGCATTGCACAACTATGATGCAAATAATGATGCCTTGATCCAAAAAATGATGCTCTCATCCAACAAATGATTCTTGTAATCTATAGTTGAAACACACCAAAATCTAAGTAATTGGCACAATGGTGTTCTTGCCTATCACTGTATGTAGATATTTGCCATATTAAGAATAAATGTTAATAGAAGGGTAAACAAATTTATTAAACGTTTTAATAGAAGGGTAATCAAATTTATTAAACGTTATATGCAAGGCAATTTTTCTAACAAAACTGTTAAAAAAAATTACACTGATGGGCAAGGGTGCCCATCAAATTTAACCCTTGCGGGCACATTTTCTCCTTGCCCGTCAAATTGACAGTTGTAAAAATAAAATGGACTTCCTCATTGATGTGGTAATTTCACATCTAGGTGTATTTGAGGTGGAAAAACGCCAAAAATTTCCATACGGGCATCAATTTTAACCATTGGGCATTGGTTGTATTTGCAAGTCCATCCACATATATCAATGAGGTATCACGATAGCTTTTTAGTGATGTGTGACAACAGTAATCGTGATCGTTATCTCTCACAACAAAAGAGGTACAAAAAAGTAAACGGTCTTAAATGAGGTGGCCTAAAAGTTTTGACATTTGTGGGTTCGTAAACACCTACCAATGGTATGGTTTTTGGTCCATCCACACAAATGGTATTGGTGGGTATTTGATCTTTAATGAGGTGTGATGAAAGCTCTTCCGCGAGGTGTGATGAGAGAAGTCTTCAATGCAGCGAGACAAGATTTTAAATATTTGCAGGTTCATGAAAAAAGGCGATCAATATCCACCATGCAACAACTCATTTAATGTTGTCATAGAGTTGCTACGGGCTGTTGGATCTTAGGCTACTTGAAATCCAATAGCCTACAAAAGTATTAAATAGTCTAAAACATACTAGATAATTTATGTCCTAAAAAAATATCAATGACATTTTTGGTCTTCAGTGATGTGCCACCAGAGGTTTTGAGTGAGGTGCTATGAATTTGTAACCTCTGAGGTTAGAATAATTTTGCAGTTTAGATTTACAATTATTGTAATTTTATGTTTTTTGATGTTTTTTCTCCTGACTTTTTTGGGTGTTTAGCTAGTTTTTGATGTTTCCTAAGTTTTTGCTCACATGTGAACCAGGAGTATCTGCAATGATAATATTTTATAGTCTAACCCTAGTTTCTTGTTTGGATGTCGGTTGGACGATCGGGTGTGGGTCTCTTCCAAGAACCCTTCGCCCTCTTGCATTGAGGATGTCTTGTCGGGATACTCTCCTCTTATATAGCACCACGCGGTTAAGAGTTTGGATTTTTCAGATAAGGAGGCTAAGGGTTCCAGCATCGAGATTGTGTCTGGTGGATTGGTAGGGGTTAAGAATATTAAGGTTGTTGGAGCCAAGTGTCCACCTGGAGGAAATCTGGTCAGAGCTGACTTCCTTTCGAAAATATTAAACATGGGAGGCCACTCTATGTGTTGGACCGCGATGCTACTTGTGATATGGTAAAACATATTGTTGAGAGATCCCTGATGGGAAGATTTGAGTTCTTACGCCTAAATAGGGCATAGTTTCTCTTGTGGATTAGGGTAAAATGGCAACCCTTCATTTCGAATATTCCTTGGGTGATGAATCTTGTGAATGGCTAGGTAGTATCTCATTTTTTTATATGTAGAGGAATGTCTAGTCATCAAAATCAGATACTAGGTGATTGGGCGTGGATCTTTGATGCTTTCCCGCTGGTAGTTGGATTTTGACCCCCGGAAGACAACCTTATCTACTCACCATATTTGGGTTATTTTGTCGGATTCACCCCTTTTCTGTTGGAATACCAAAGGTTTCATGGGCATTTTTAATGCTATTGGCAACTTCATTCTGATGGAAGTGAACCATCTCATGGGGGCTAAGAGGTCTGCACTGCAAGTATTGGTTGATTTGGATATTTCAGGGGGTCTTCTAGCGGAGTTAGAGGTGGTTTGGGAAGTTTGTTACTTTTTCCAGAAGCTTGAATATGAGCAGGTTCCATTTTGTTGCTTCAATTGTAAACAAACCAGACATCAGAAAGAAGTTTGTATTTATAGGTTAGGGTTGGAGCCACTCTCGAAATAGTATGAGGTTGATATTGGTGAGTTGGAGAATGTGGTGGCTGAAATTGACTTACCTCTTCCTCTCGACAGGACTTTGGCGATCTCCTTTATGGGTAAATTGGTTGAAACCTTGCCTACACTTTTAAAGTTTTTATCGGTCGATGAAGTCCACGAGTCTATGGTAGGTACCTATTTGTCTATGGATATCCTAGGTTATGGGGAGGCCAACAATCCTGGTATGGATTCCCTATTGGGTGGGTCATAGGTCTCAGTTGATAAGGACGTCTTTGTCCTGGGGCTCGACTCGAATGGTCCTTTGGTTGTTAGTGGGGAAAAGGAGTCACCTACCGACTCACCTTCTCTGTCCTTTCTTCCTGGCGATTTCCCTCCACTGAGGCCTAATTCCTCTCCCATTTTGGATATTGTCATCTCTCCTACTGTATAGGATTGTTTGGGGACCCCAATGGGTGGTAAAACCCCTTTGAAGAATTATTACTTAGTAGCAGAGGGGTCTGAGGTCTTACCCATTTCATCCCTGCATAACCCTAATGTTACCATCTGGAAGGCTCTAAAACGTAAATCTACCAGGCAGAGGGGGGGTTATGTTAAGAAGAAACTCGTTTCCAGTATTTGTACTAACCTACAAGTTTATTCTTTGTTCAATAAAGGCTTATCTCATTGTTATTCAAAGGAATAGTTTTTTGATTATTGGGCTCTTAGAGGCTCCTTGTTGTCACAGAGCTGCTACGGGCCGTTGGATCTTAGGCTACTTGAAATCCAATAACCTGCAACAGTATTAAATAGTCTACAACAGACTAGATAATTTATGTCCTAAAAAAATATCAATGAAATTTTGGTCTTTAGTGATGTGCCACTAGAGGTTTTGAGTGAGGTGCTATGAGATTTGGAACCTTTGAGGTTAGAATAATTTCGCAGTTTAGATTTACAATTATTGTAATTTTATGTTTTTTGATGTTTTTTCTCCCAACTTTTTTGGGTGTTTAGCTAGTTTTTTATGTTTCCTAAGTTTTTTCTCACATGTGAACCAGGAGTGTCTGCATGGATGATATTTTACAGTCTTATCCTAGTTTCGTGTTTGGATGTTGGTCGGACGGTCAGGTTTGGTCTCTTCCAAGAACCCTTTTCCCTCTCGCATTGAGGACGTCTTGTTGGGGTACTCTCCTCTTATACAACACTGCGCGGTTAAGATTTTGGTTTTTTCAGATAAGGAGGCTAATGGTTCTAGCATTGAGACTGTGTCTGGTGGATTGGTAGGGGTTAAGAATATTAAGGTTGTTGGAGCCAAGAGTCCACTTAGGGGAAATCTGGTCAGAGATAACTTCCTTTCGAAAAGATTAAAAATGGGAGGCCACTCTATGTGTTGGACCGCGATGTTACCTGTGATATGGTAAAACATTTTTCTGAGAGAGCCCTGATGGGAAGATTTGAGTTCTTGCACCTAAATAGGGTAGAGTTTCTCTCATGGATTAGGGTAAAATGGTAGCCCTTCATTTTGAATATGCCTCAGGTGATGACTCTTGTGAATGGCTGGGTAGTATTTCATTTTTTTATATGTAGAGGATTGTCTAGTCATTAAATTCATATACTAGGTGAATGGGCGTGGATCTTTGATGCTTTCCCGCTGGTAGCTGGGTTTTGACCCCTAGAAGAAAACCCTATCTAGGCTCCATATTTGGGTTATTTTGTCGGATTTTCCCCTTTTCTGCTGGAATATCAAGGGTTTCATTGGAATTTTTAATGCTATTGGCAACTTCATTTTGATGGAAGTGAACCATCTCATGGGGGCTAAGAGGTCTGCACCACAAGTGTTGGTTGATTTGGATACTTCAGGGGGTCTTCCAATGGAGTTACAAGTGGTTTGGGAAGTTTGTTACTTTGTCCAAAAGATTTGAATACTAGCAGGTTCCATTATGTTGCTTCAATTGTAAAAAAATCGATCATCAAAAGGTAGTTTGTATGAGGTTGATATTGGTGAGTTGGAGAATGTGGTGGCTGAAATCCACTTACCTCTTCCTCTGGACAGGACTTTGGTGAGCTCCTTTGTGGGTAAATTGGTTGAAACCCTACCTACACTTTTAAATATTTTATCGGTTGATGAATTCCACGAGTCTGTGTTAGGTACCTATTTGTCTGTGGATATCCTAGGTTCTGGGGAGGTTGACAATCCTGGTATGGATTCCTTGTTGGGTGGGTCAGAGGTCTCGGTTGACAAGGACGTCTTTGTCCTGGGGCTCGAATTGAATGGTCCTTTGGTTGTTAGTGGGGAAAATGAGTCACCTACTGAATCACCTCCTATGTCCTTTCTTCATCCACATTCTCATGATATAATCATTAGAAGAGATGTTAAATTTGATGAAAATCTCTTGGAATGTGAGCCTAACTTGGTGGGTGTGCCATCTTTGGCCTATGAGCCTGATTTGGTGATATTTCCTTCTTCTACTTCCAACTTCCTTGATAGGTTTCCAACTCCATTTTCTGATGATGACAGTGAGGATGAAAATCCACCTCCGCCTGGTCATGTTCCTCTAGTTGCACCAGCACCAATGCTTCCTCGATGGGTCCGTTCAACATGTGAAGCAAGTGGTGATCTTACCGGTGATCCTAGAGATCAACATTGAACACGTTGTCAATTTCAGCGAGCATCTTCTCTTTTGGCTCAAGTTTCTGAGAATCATGATCCAAAAACTTTGCAGAAGCTTTAGGAAATCTAGATTGGGATGGAGGTATGGATGAAGAATATCGTTCCTTAATGGAAAACGATACTTGGGATCTTGTTCCTCTCCCAAAAGGAAGAAAAATTGTCAGATGTAAATGGGTCTATAGAACTAAGTATGCATTAGATGGACGTGTTGAAAGACTTAAGGCAAGGTTAGGTGCCAAAGGTTTTTCCCAAGTTGATGGGATTGAGTGACAATGAAACCTTTGCTCCTGTCACAAAAATGAACTCCATCCGCCTTGTTCTTTCCCTTGCAGGATTACATAACTGGGAAGTCGATCAAATGGATGTCAAGTCTACCTTCTTACATGGTGATTTACAGGAGGAAATTTACATGGAACAACCTCCTGGATATGTTCAGAATAACTCTAGCCTTGTCTGTCACCTTAAGAAATCCTTATATGGCCTTAAGCAAGCTCCTAGAGCTTGGTATGCCAAAATGGATAGCCTTCTCCTTGACACTAGTTTTTCTAGATTCCATTCTGACCCCAATGTGTATACCAAGAAAGTAGTAAACCATCTCATCATACTTGTTCTTTATGTTGGTGATCTTATCCTTACTGGTAGTGACCCTAAAATTTTAACCCATGTGAAATCCAGTCTTAAGCAAAATTTTGAAATGTCAGACTTAGGGCATTTCCATTATTTTCTTGGTCTGCAAGTCTTGCAAAAAAATGAAGGAATCTTTCTTTCCTAGTCTAAGTATGCTTGTGACCTTCTTTGTCACTTTCACATGGAAGATTGTAAACTAGCCCCTTCTCCCTTCCAGTCTGGAGTCAAACTTTCTGCCACTTATACTTCACCTAAAGTAGATGCCACCTTATATCGTTAGCTTGTTGGTAGTCTCTTATACTTGAATCATTCCCATTCCGACCTTTCCTTTTCCATTGGTCGTGTTTCCCGTTATATGCAAACACCTCATGAAAGTCACTGGAAAGTAGCAAAAAGAATACTTCGATATATTTGAGGTACAATTCAGTTTGGGATTCATTACAGTACAGGGGGGAAACCTTTGTTGGTTGGTTTCACTGATTCAGATTGGGTCGGCGATCTTGATGATCGAAAGTCTACTGCAGGTTATGTTTTTAGTCTGGGATCTGGACCTGTCACTTGGGCTTGTAAGAAACAACAAGCTCTTGCTCTTTCTTCAGCGGAAGCAAAATATCGAGCCGCAGTTAATGCCAATCAGGAAGCTTTATGGCTTCAATAGATCCTTTGAGAGTTTGGATTCGAGCAATAGCAGCCTACTCCACTTTGGTGCGACAATCAAAGTGCCATCAAGCTTGCCAAAGATCCATTTCTACATCAACATAGCAAACACATTGAGCTACACATGCACTTCATCAGAAATCTTGTTCATGATCATGTTCTTGAAATGCTCTATTTCCCTATAGATGATCAAGTTGCAGACATCTTCACTAAGTATCTTATAGAAGCGAAGTTTTCTAAACTTCGATCTATGTTAGGAGTTCAGGATTGTGTCATTAAGGGGGGATAGGCTCTAATGCCTCCTTCCTTCTCCTAATAGTGTCATTTTTGTAAATCCTTCAATCCTATCCCAAGTTGTTCTTAAGGGGGGATGTTAGGATATTTAGACACTTAGGAGTTAGTTAAGATCAACTTATGTAATATATCCATTAGGTAAAGTGTGTTTCTTTAGTATGCATTAGTATTCATTTGTAAATATTCTAATCCGATGGTCACGATATGTTCTAGACATAAAGTGATCCAACGGTTCAACTTCTCTTAGATCATACCTACCATTGATCTGTGCCTTAACACCCGATTGGTCCATGATCTATATTTAAAGAGCATGGAGGGTCCTTGGCTAGTTGATTGATTATGAGAAGCTCTTTTGTAACTTTCTTCTTTTGCATAATAAATTGTTCCAAGTAGCTATTTGGCTAGGGCCATGGACTATTTCCCTCTCGAGAGTTTTAACCATGTGATAAACATCGGCGTGTTGATCTGTGATCTATTTTTGTGAAGTGGTTGCTCTAGGTGTTCGGTCTTTTGGAAGAACCCTATGTACCCGAACAGAAACGTGGTCCACGCGCTTATGCATTCGACAAGTCCGTAACAAATCTGAGAGAAATATCTAACATAAATTTTAACTTTTCACAGCTCAAAAAGTTGTAAGTTGTAATTGCTCCAATACATAACATACATGTTCCCTGATAGGTCATTCCAAAGGTAAAAGCAATAAACTTATTGTAGTAATGTATTTATTTCCCCTTTTATGAGATATAAATCAGCAGTTGATCGAACTATAGAGAATTAATTATCATTGGCCCGCTGGGTCCAGAACACCTTAAGACCTTGCTGCTGCTGTTATTAGATATGAATCCAATAGTTGATTGACCTATAGATAATTAAATACCACTGGGTCTAGATCAACACCTTAAGATCGTGCTTTAGGACCCTGATGTTGTTGTTCTGAGATATCAATCCAAGCAGTGTTGTGGAAATTCATTCATCTCGGTCCTTCAAACAATTTTAAATTTGTTTTTTAATACATTTTGAACTTTTGTCTTGCCCATCACACAAATTTTTGATAAAATAATAACTCTTCAACAATGAATCATAATGAAATTTTATTTTATTTAAAGAATACCTTTCAAAAATAATGTTTTTATTAAAAAGATAAATTTTCAATTAAAAGATATGTTTTCATTAAGAACTTAATTTCCAATTAAAAAATAACAATAGATTCATTTACCTATATTTTTTTATTGATCATGTATTCTAAAAATCAATGGTGAGACAAAACAACCTACTAAAAATGACAAAAAACAACTCAAAAGTAACATGTACCAGCATTATACATCTTAAGTATAATAAATAGTAAACTTAAGAAACAAACAAAAGGTCCCATAATTAAACAATATAATTAACCGTAAAAAAATTGTCATATCAAATTGTCTATTGTTTTCCCTTTCTTTGAGGCTGTTAGTTAAAAAATTTAACATTATTTTATGGAGGTGTCTAACTAGGGGACGATTTTGAATTTCAGGTTGATTTTATGCAAAAATTTGGTGAATTGAATCCATAAAATTTGTATTTTTTGTTGTTTGTTGGGCGATTTTAAGCACAGAAATGAAATCATGAGACACAAAAACCCCCAACACCCACACTCTATAATATCTAGCAGTGTTTTGTGCATTTAGAAAATTCCATGAAGATTCATTGCTAAAAACTGGTAAAAACCAGCTGGAAATAGGGAGAAAATCGTCCCCTGTTTAGACAACTCGTTATTTTAACTAGTAAAATGTCTCATAATGGGCATATGCCCATCAAATTTCAACCCTATCCCATATTTGATCAAAATATAAAGAATTAAATACCTTTGGGTGCATGACTATAGGGCATTTAACGATCTACTGCTCGATACCCCCTAACCGTCGAAATCTGGCAGAATAGAAATAGTTGAAAATTGTTGAAATCATAGTTATTACTGCTCAAATCGCAATTTCAATGATTTGGGTCATCTAAATATCCAACATTTAGTCTAAAGAAAATCATAGTGATTAGAAATGTTCCATATTTGCAAAAAAACAATTTCCAGGGACAAGTTTTGACTGGATTTGATGAAACAGAAACCAGAAATGTCAAGCATTTTGGTTGTTATTTATCCCATGCCATAAGTTAGCAAGTTGAAAGTTGGAGCATTTGTTTCCATGTGACTCCAATTCAAAACCTAAGAAACATGCTCCACAAATGCAATCATGTTTTCTATCCATGCAATAATTTCACTCGGAAGGAGAAATCATAACTACTCAAATTTGTTTTGAGAAATTGTTATTTTCATAATTTTGCAATTTCAACATTTTTTTTAATTGTCATAGATTAAATCCCCTATTTTAAAACTACTAAGATTGCCAAAATAAATATTTAGGCAATCTAAATTGATATTTGGAAAATAATTGGTCTACTTAGGGGCATTTTGGTTAGCGCTTATGCTGCTCCCATCCGATCGTCCTCCAAAATTGGAAGCATCCCATGAAATTTGTATAGGGTATGTCTCACCATATCATGCCCATGCATATGGGTAGTATGTATGTCATCCTCCCCTTCTTCATAAAACCATCTTTTAAAAAATTTGAATCCATATACGCGGGAAATTTAAATTTTAATATGACCGTGATTCTACCAAACATTAGGTTGTCTTAAGAGATCCATATGCGAGAAGTGGAAGGATCCGAGGTGAATCCACCATGAAAATTCAGAGACATCATGGGAGGCATCCGAGCAGATTTCTTCTGCAATTTCTGAAAAATGAGTCTTGATTAAACATAAAAAACAGGTAGAATGTTGATCACATGTAGTTATATGATACTTGAATGGCTGAAAGGAAGACCTTGGTTTGAGAGGTTTGAAACTATCGGTGCGAATTTTCAGACATTGAAACATTGGTTTCTCTGGAGGAGTTGCAGGCATATGGATGTGAAAAACTACAGAGATCAAGATTAAACTACTAGATGTGAGTGGATGGAATCTTCTGGAAGAGAAAGGTGTTGAACATCTGAGGTCATTAAAAAAACTTGATGCCTCTTGATGTCCCAATTTGCAGTGGGATGGGAGATTAATCGATCAGCTACCCCGGAGATTTAAGGAAGGCATGCTCTAAATTTGAAAATCAAAGCCGATGAACATAGTTTTTCCAGTGACAACATTACTCATATGGTAGAGTGACAAGGTTGAGTAGGCCAATTGTAGAAGGATAATGTTGGATCAAATAGTAATGAAACAAACACATTCTCCAGCTATAGTTAATTTTTAAAATACTCTCGTTATATTTTTTGTGATTTCATTCATTTGGAAAATATAATTTGAAGTAATCGTGATCACAAGAACATGAGGGCACACACACAAATATGGTTCTACTTTTTAGTGCCACTCTAAAAATCCAAAATGCAAGTCCGAAAAGGAAATCTATAACGCATATGTGTTATCTTGGTTTGGTTCAAAAAACTCAAGACTAAAACCGAAGCTAATTCTAATTAGACTATACCGCAAGTGTGATTCTAAAAACTAAAACAGAGCCCGACGACCTGTATTTTTTATTTTACATTTGAGGCTGCAAAGAACGGAGGTGTGATAAAATGGGAAGCGTTTTTGGCTTGGATGCAATTTGGAGGGAGAATTTTGAAGTTGGAGATTGATGAGGTGGATTTCAATGGAAGGTAAGTCACCATATTGTTTTGAATTGCTTTGATTTTTCGTTTTTGTTTGTTAATTTAATAAATGTTTAATTAAAACAAACAATCAAATATTAATTCACTTTGGAATTTGTTGTTGTTATATTAACAAATAACACTTATCCTGAAGAAAATGTCCATAATCAAACCATTGACAACTGAAAACCAAACCCAATTTTAAACATTGAACACATGGAGGAGGAACATGATAGGAATTTGGAAATTCTTGCTCATTTTGGTTGTATTGAGACGCCTTCGTTCAATTTTAGAGGGGGGACCACATAAGACGGTCATTGGGCAAGGCACTGGATAACATAACGAATACAATTTCCAATGCCAAGGGAGCAATGTACAGCATTAGCTCCTACAGGGACTCCCAGAGGAAATACTATTCCACTGGGTTGAGGTACAAATATGTAAAGAAATTAAAGATAACAAAAGACCAACTTTTTTCACTATTCCAAGACCCTAGCACCTTGTTGGTTCCTCCCACTAGTCAACCACACATTTCTATAGACTGGTGTGTATAACCAAATACTAAATCCAACTGGATGGATTGTTGGTACATGGTATTTGATGAATACCCCCATGGGAACAAATACATCCCATTCTATTTCCTGAGGAAAATGTATGTCGAGTTTATCTTAGGTAAACATGTAGATTAATTTAATATTTTAGAGTTCCAGGGGGTAGGTCATGGGATTACCAAAGATAGGAAAGGGGTGAGGACTGATCCAAACCATGTGCGGCAACCTCCACGCAAACCAAAGCCCCCTCGATTATATCCTCTTGCAAGTCCCATGATTGATGACACACAGGAGGCATTATTCCATTTGGTAGATACATTGCTTCGACATGGGACTATTGTCGAGGGAAATGTAGGACAAGGGGTTGACACATCTGAGGTTGGCCCACATAGGGTTGGACCATCACAAAGAGAGGATCCACTTAGGTCTCTAGACTCTACTAGAGCTAGAGATCACATTGGACATGCAGAGGGTTCAAAGCATCACGTCATTCCACATCCTTGCACAACTTGTGGAAGCATATGCTATGGGCCTTCTTCATAGTTTCACAGTGATGGATTACTCCAATATGTAAGTTAAACTCATTCTTCATATAGTCTATTACTATTTATATCACTTTTTTGAATTGTTTCATAAATTATTTTTATTTTAATTATCTGACAATTTAGGTGAACACATTTACAGCTGGTGTCCAATGACACCCTAGATTACCATATTCCAGTTGCCGATGTTGATGATATCGATGCAGTGGTCAATGTTGCATATGATTTTGGTGCTTCACCATGACTTGTAAGAGCATTAATTTTTAATTTATCATCATGATTTACATATTTATAGTAGGGATTGTCACATTTAATACATCTTAATGTTGATACAATATATTTTATGCAGGGTGGGCACGATGAGTTTGTGGCATCTGAGACAAGACCGCCAAAGGTAGAGGAAGATTCACAATCACGGGTATGCTTTTAATTATGATTTTAATGATTCAACATGTATGCTTTTAATTATTTGAGAATGTCTAATTGTATATTTATGTTTTTTTACATAGCAACATATGTCCGATAGAGTTTCCACTCGAGCAACCTTTCTCATTGATGCATATTTCCATACTTTTAGGTTGTTGTCAATTATTTCACCCATAGGTGACCCACATCTTCATGTCCCCCAACTATATGTATATCTCACTTATTTTGTTGGAACCATATTACAAAATTTCTCATACCTCTGTGTCTCTAATTGTTCCTCAATGTAGTATAGTTTTCTTTGTACATGTAAGTAGTTATTTGGTGCACCCATTGATTTGATGGCATTGACATATATTATTTTATATAGTTTTCTAGTGAGCGAGTGATGCTTGAAGAGCACCATATCAGGGCCACTGGTGACCCACCTCCCCCCCCCCACCCTCCAAGGTACATGTATGTCTCGCTTTCTTTGAAAAAGTCATTATCCCTCCATGTAGTATAGTTTTCTTTTTACATGCAAGTAGCCTTTTGGTGCACCCATTGATTCGATGACATTGACATATATTATTTTATGCATCCTTCTAATGAGTGAGTGGTGCTTGAAGAGCACCCAATTGGGGCCGCCAGTGACCCACCTCTGCGCCACCCCCCCCACCACCAAAGGTGCATGTATGTATTGATATAGTTGAAAACATCAATGTAGGATGTAGATAAATTTTCAAATATTTATAGAATTGCTCGTCTTATACAGGGTTGTACATATATCTAATTGTTGGTACCATTTATTTTTTGTAGGATGTTAGTGAGGCAGTGAGTCAGTGACGGTGTCGAAGGAGGACATTACTTTAGCGAAAACCTTCCTATATCTTGTAAGTTACCAGGTACATGTATTTACACTACAGACTACCATCACTTACACATGGACAGTAAGTAAAAATGTTATATTTGTTTAGAATTTGAAAAAATGTACATAGAACTTTGCATTTATTTTTATATCTTGGTAAACTAAGTTACAAATTTTGGTTTGTGTGCAGTCTCTGGAAATGAGATCCGATCCTCCTGTTTAGCCCTGGGGAAGACCATCGAGCAATCAAAAAATAAAGATAGACTTCTAAAAAGCCACTGACAATGGCAGTGAAAGGGGGGATAAATAGAATTCATGTATAGGGGGGATACATACATGTACCATTTTGTTTGTATATACACAACTATACAATATGATCCACTATTTTGTATTATGGCCATGGCATGCCATTTTTGAAAACATTATATGTATATATAATATAAAGCAAGGTTCATATTTATATATATGGTTGACTTGATATGGGAACATGATATTAATCATATACCTTTCAGATATGCTTAACTATGTCTTTAATTAAGTACGTATTTAATTAAAATGATACATAATGTGTGTTTCACCATCAGGGCTTTCATCACATTTCTCATAGCCCCCATCCATTTGTTTTTGTCTATATCCACTATGCTTCTTCAAATGTAGTAGGTTCAACATCAATTTGAAAGTAATATGTATTGTATAAGTATTGAAGAAAATACTTATACCTTCTTGAAGGCCTACATTCTCTTGTATATATTCTAACATGAGATATTCTACTATTTTGATTCAAGAATTGATATTATAAGTCACTGCCAATCAAGGTTTATCTTAGATCCTCGGTGTTGTCATTGGACTTCACTTCCACTTCAATCTTCCACAAATTGCACTCCATTCCCATTACATGGTTGACTTTGTTTATGGTGTGGAATGATTATTTAGTGTAATTTAATATTAAGATAGGGATCCTAATTCCCTTGATCATGATAAACAAGGATATTAAAGGAGCTTGACCACTTAAATGAAAAAATCCCTTGCAATTACTCCCACCATGTATTTGACCCTCTCTTTTCTATAATGGCATTAAACACAACACACAAACACGAAATTGTATTTTCATTTTCATTATATTGATGATTTAAATGAGCCCCTGAACTTGTGAAACAATGTGAAGGAGGTTTGAGGTAACAGTACAAAATAGGCACATAAAAAAAATGAATACCCCTTTATGAGATTATAGACCTAATCATGACATATCCTTATGTGTTATTTATGTTGAATATATTCTTTGTGTATGATTTTTTTTCTTTATAAATTCCATTTCTCTTATAAATAGTGTGGTGAGAAGAATCATGCATCTAATGTGTGTTGTATCTAGGCTTAGTTCTTGTTGCAGAGTTTAGGCCTCCGAAATAGAGCAAACATAACGAGGACAAGGTATTATGTACTTCTCAAATTTATCCATTTTTCCTTAGTCTCCTTAAGAGGTTGGAAGAGGGAAACCACCACCTATAGAGAGAGTGTGTTATACCTTGCCTTAGCCTCAAGCCTTTTTGACAAGCCAAACACCATGAAAAGGTTGAGGTGATGGGTGAGAAATAAGGTACCTATTAGTCATGATATTTGGTCTTAGGAATCCATTTGTGCATCATTCATATTAAAAAGATAAATATAAATATAATCTCCCATATTGGTATTAGTGGACCAAGGGCTAGCCATATCCACTATCATTCATTTGTTCACCCAACAAGGATAGGGTAACATGAAGCTTGCCACATTGAAAAAGGAGGATGCAAAAATTAAGTTGGAAAATAATTTGAAATGATTTGGTAAAGGTGTGCTTACTTCCTTAGCATCCTATTGATGCTTGGAAAAATTCCAGGTACCAATCAGTAGGGATTCTCCCTGGTGAACAATCCCAATTAGATTATACACCGTTTGGTGTGGGGAATCTATCCGGTTCATAGTTCCAGCTACCGAAGATTACATTTTTTAATCTTTTACTGGTTACGGCCAAGTCCACCATTTGTGTAATTTTTGTTTAAAGAATGAAATGCATATGCCTAAGCTAAATGCAGGTCTAATCTAGATCTAAAACTAAACTATTCTATCCCGGCCAGGGAGCAAATTTAGAGTTCACAGTAATATATTGTAAATGATCATAAAGGTCTAATAGATAGTTGTACCAACACAATAATCACATTTACAACAGAAAGAATACCAGAGGTAGCTATAATATAATTAAACCATTTATTACCCTATCAACACTGACATTCATGAGCAAGGAAATAGTTCCATGAGGTTAGAACAATCTCACTATATGATGTACAGAAGCAAGAAGAAATAGTTCTATAGTATGCTTTCCACACCTTCCGATTAAATCTCTGCGCAGGCCCTTTGTTTCGAAAAAATGATCCTTCTTATTAGCAAAGAGGTATCTCTTTTACAAAATAGTCCAGTGTTATTTTCACAAGGCAAAAATACTTCTATGGTGTTGTGCACCCTTATTTATACTATCTCTATCTGCCACCTAGGAGATTCTCAGGCTTCTTATTCGCCCACCTAGCTAGATACAAACAATTTCATAAAACAAACACAAAATAAAAAATAAAGAGTTATGCAAGCCTTGCCTTGCTGGAAAACACACGTCCCAGAAAGGTCCATCCAACCCTCAATGAAGAGTGGATTTCAAATATGCTATTAACTCGCTTTCATAAAGGAATTCTCTCTCGTCTCCTACAATTAACTTCCTTTCTAGTTCACTAGCGAAATAGCTGAAGGACCGTCAGATCTAAATCGACAGTGGACTTCAATTGTCATAGGGAAGATTTCATAAAGTATCACACCCACCAATTTTTTCTTTGTCCGCGCTGGTTCGCCTAGCAAAATGGCTCACAGCCATTGATCTAACTATATCTTCATTTGAACCATTGAAAGATGCATGCCTTTAACCAATTTCGCCGATGTGAAAATTTCATTTTCATGAGCATGTTTGGGATGTGAAATTCACCTCCACTGTAGATTTGATATTTATTAGATCTCCTCCATTGAAAGATGTAACCCTTTAACCAATTTTACCAATATGAAAAGTTCATTTCCATGAGCAGGTTGAATCAGCGAAGTTCACCTCCATCGTAGATCTGATTCCACCTTTGATCTTGGCCATTGAAAAGCACAGGTCCTACCACATCCCACCAATATGAGAAATTTATTTCTCCTTGCATGCTAAAACAATGAAAATCTTCAAGACCGTGCATATTGATTTGCCATGAATCTCATCCATCCAATGATGCAACCTTTACTTGGTTTTGCAATTTCCCATCCTAACTTGGCGAACAATAATACCCACGATATATAAAGAAAACACTATGAGAGATATATCTAATCTGGAAACAACCATAATTCACAGTATTTCAATATAATGATATGCATCAATTATTAAACAGAAAACATATAATGACCCGTGCCCTGTTATGCCAGCAAATTTATTAGTTTAAGCTTCAGGATGAAGGTTTCTCAGTTTCCCCAATGGTTCACCGTAAAAAAACAAAACAGAGGTTGGACGAATTAGATCATCTAAAAAATGAATCAGGTTTGACTTGAGCCATTAGATTATGTGGCCTTGCAAGCTCCTTTTTTCCCTTTTTTGCTGCGGGGTCTTCCTGGACCGTTGACCTTTGTTTTGCAGAAAGCGGAAAACATGAAATTTAACTTTTCACAATCAAATATCTGTATTTACGCTCCCACTTATTTCTTTCCCTTCCTGGTCATTGATTTTAATCCAGATTCATCCTTAGCCATTGATCTTAGATCAAAGTTGCGGGCTGCGGATTCAACAAATTTACATTCTAATATTCTGCGACTTGGGTTTCTGTGACAACCTTTCCACACTATTGATCTTATTTGGTGTGATTCTAGAGCATTGATATGAGACTGTTGAAGGTGTAAGGAGGGATTCTAACTTTTTCATGACCAAAATTCTAACTTTTGGCCTCCATTGTTCCACTTCCACCCTTTGGATTATTTCTAAGCCATTGATCTATGCAGAAGATTTCTAAACCGTCGATCTATGCAGAGGTCAAAAATCAGGATTCCAACTTTTTCACGACCAAAACCTGCATCTTCTGCTTCCTCTTTTCTCACTTCCTCCCTTCCGAAAAGAGAAAATCAGAAATGAAAACGTTCATGAGGTATAAACTTAATCTCTCCGTTTCTCCTTTCTGCTTCTTCCCTTCCGGAAAATGGAAATCGAAAAGCAAATTTTCCAACTTTTTCAAAGGTTATCTTTAATCCTTTCGATTCTGCTTTTCTCGACCATTGATCTAGTTCACAGCGATTCTCAACCGTTGATCTTAAAGCAGAAGCAAATTTTCTTGTAAGGATTGTTTCCAAGGTCGCACTTAAGTATTTTTGACCAAAATAACACTTCAGGCTTAGGGAAATTCTACTCCAACTTCTAGGAAAGACTAGGTATGCAGGGAGGGATTATATGAGTTGGGCTGCAAGTGTAAAAATAAAATAAAAAAATGGAAGGAGGGGCCCAAAAATGAAATTTTTCTGGGGAAGCGGTTGTGGTAGCAACAATTGGCAACTAGCTAGTGAACACAGATCTCTGAAAATACCTTCTTCGAACAACAATACTACCATATGGTACTGTACTACGCATGTTCAATGATTACTTACAAGCATTTACCAAGACTGATTGTTGGAGACATTTACCACCATACACACTCATTTTGGTCAATTTGGCCTAATTAAACCACTATCCTCAGTATTATTGACTTAATTGACATCAAAGGAGAACTAGATGACATCAACAAGATCACACCCACGCTTACCTTCAGTCAAGGAGGCTAATTGGAGCACTTCGAGGGTGATTTGAGTGTCATTAATTCCCCATATTGCTAACTGATGGTAACAATCAATTAAATAGAGTAGTGAAGGTGCCTTCCTTCATTAAATTGATTATTTAATGAATTGGAGTCAATAGGGGCACCTCCAACCACTTCAGTTAACCTCATTGGGGTTCATTGGAGTCATTGATGCGTTACCACTTGTTGGTTGTCTTGCAATGACATGTGTCTGAGCTACTTTCAGTTAGACTCAGTCATTTATTGCACTTCAACTTCAGTTAGACCTCAGTTGAGTCAATTAGGGTTTTGATGAGTGGTTAACTTGAGTGTTGACGGTGGCTTACATTCAATTAAGCTAGACTCACTCATTCAATTCGAATGACCTCCTTGGGAATTTGAAATGCTTTGTCATTCATGCTTGTAGCATGATCATTGTATTGTATTACTCATTCTTTGTGTGAATATACAGAGCGACTACTCATTTTGTATCACAATTACACCATTTTCATGCCTTATTGTTATTAATCTTTTATGAGACTGTGTTTTGGTCCCTAGATTACCGTGACAGATTAATATGGTATCAGAGCTCATGGTGGGATGAAGCTTATATCTCTCAAAAACAAGGTTTTTGACAGATCTTGAATGAAAATTGAGCAATAGCTCAAAAATCCAGCACTGCACCAGAAGCCAAGGCTTACCACTTAATACCCCAAGTAAGGAACTTATTGATCAAGCTTGCTTGATTGACTATGCTGGGTGTGATGAAAGCCTAAAATTTGCAAGCTGTTTGACCTTACAGTGCCCTTTTTGTTGTGATTTTCAGGTTTTTAACAAGTGAAAGCATTCACTCCAGCAGATTTAGATGGCTTCTTCCATAGATCTTTTAACTCCATTCAATTTCCACTCATGGAAAAGAGATATGTAGATCCAACTACATTCCAGAGGACTCTATAGGATCATTATGGACACTGAAGAAGAGCCTGCTTCTGTGACAGACAAAGCTAGATTCTTGAACAAGAAGGATGAAGCATTCAGATTCTTGTGCCTCTTTATTTCTCGGGATATTCTTTTCCATCTTTCGGGATTGAAGACTCCAAAGGAAATTTGGGACAAATTGGAAACCCTGTATGGAAAGCAAGATGATTTGAGAGTTTACCAGCTTGAAAATGAATTGATGTCTCTCTAACCTTCCAATTTCGAGACCTTGAATGACTTTTTCACAAAGTTCAAGCACATTGTCTTACTATTGAAGCAATGCAAAGTGGAGAAGGAGGATGATCATCTCATCCTCGCCATACTATCAAAACCTAGATCTGATTATTTAGTTTTTGTCTCTACATTCCATGCGGGGAAGCTCACAACCCCTGGATGGAAAATTCCTACACTCAATGCCTTCATTGAGTCCCTAACAAGTGAACATGATAAGCTTGTCCAGATGGGGATCATCAGACCCTCCCATGATCAAGCCCTCCATGTCTCAGGGCCCAAAGATATAAAGAGTAAAGCAAAGCAGTAGAAGAACCCAGAAACTAAATTTGAAGCTCCTAATCCTAAAGTTGAAAACCAGCATCATGATGAGTCTTCCGGCTCAAAGAAGAACAAAGGAAAAGGGCATCATGGAAAGGAAAAAATCAAGTGTTCATACTGCGGGAAGGGATTCCACCCTAAACATGCCTGCATGAAGAAGAAGCTTGATGAAGCTACCTCTCTCCTTGAGAGAAATCACATCAATCTTTCGAAAATATTTCGGAGGAGAGATCAGCATGATCAAGAACCACCGCATCAAAGAAGTCATTCCCTCATGGAAAGCACTTCGAAGTCCAAAGCACTCTTGATTGATTCTGGAGCTTCAAACCACAGGATGGCTGAAAGAGATTCCTTCTCATCCTTGGAGACCGGAAAATCCATTCCCATCCACATGGGAGATGATTCCACCATCATTTCAGAAGGACAAGGTATAGTTGATCTTGAGAATGGCTATTTTTCAAATGTTTTGTATGTACCATCTCTGGCATCAAATCTCCTTAGTTTCTATCAGATGACACATACAGGAGTGCCTAAGAGAGTATCTTTCATCCCAAATGATGTTGAGATAGTGAAACTTGCATCCGAGAAACTTGTTGCTAAAGGCCTTGCAAACCATCATGCAAAAGCCTATGAGTTTTCTCACTTTGTGGCGGATGCAAAGCCCACCGCATGGCTAACTCATGGAAATGAAGTTAGTAGGATGTGGCATGAGAGGTTTGGCCATCTCAATTTGAAATATTTTCAGAAATTATATAAAAAATCCATGGTTGAAGGCCTCCCTGTCATCAAGGAAACCATTGGAATTTGCAAGGAATGTGCAGTTAGAAAACACCTTGAGCACAAGTTCGATCGAGGGAAGGCAAACCGAGCTACATGCATCATGGGGCTGATGCATTATGATATCAATAGTCCAATTCCTATCACATCCATGAATGGATCAAGGTATATTCTGACTTTTATTGATGATTTTTCAAGGTACACATGGGTCTTCTTTCTCAAAAAGAAGTCTGAAGTATGTGAAAAATTCACTGAACTGAAGGCCTTGATCGAGAATGCCTCTGGGATTAAGATCAAGATATTGAAATCTGATAATGGTGGGGAGTATGTTAGTAATGATTTTCTACACATATGCTCCAAAATTGGTATCCAGGTCCAACATTCAATTCCCTACACTCCCCAGCAGAACGGTGTAGCGGAAAGGAAGAATCGGTCTCTCAAGGAGATGACCACTTGTATGTTGGAATCAAAGAAGTTGGCTGAAAATTTGTGGGCTGAAGCCATGCATGCTATATCATACATTCAAAAAAAAATTCCACACTCATACATGAAAGGGAAGACCCCTTTCAAAGCATACTTCGGACACAAGCCGGATGTGTCGAACGTGTGGGTGTTTGGGTCCACTGCATGGGCCTGAATTCCACTTGATAAAAGAAGGGCTTTGCAACCGAAAAGCATAGAATGTCTATTTATTGGGTATCCTAATGAATCAAAAGGTATCAAGCTTCTGGATATAAAAACAAAATAGATCATCATCGAAAGGAGTGTCAAGTTCGATGAGCCTCTTCAGGAAGTGGAACTAGTGAAGGAGAAAATTGTTGAATTTCCTTCCTATTCTACTGAATATTTCGATGATGAAATTGGGGGTGATGGCCCTGATTTGGATCCTATAATTTATGATATCAGTGTGCAAAAAAAATAATATGCTGAATCAGAACTTGAAGTACAAAATCATCTTCCCACATGGACCCGATAGACACTCTCCTTCGCAGAAGATAACATTGGAAATCCGGATGATCCAAGGAGAACCCAGTCTAATTTCCACAGAGCAGGTATTTCCCTCTCTTTTTCTGATAATTTGCTGTATGAAACTTGTTATTTGATGATTATTTTAGACCCAAAATCCTACTACAATGCTTGGACGGATCCGATATGGCTAGTTGCCATGGATGAAGAGATGAATTCTCTTCAGAAAAACACTACTTGGGAGTTAGTTTCTCTTCCTCTGGGAAGGAAATTGGTTCAATGAAAGTGGGTGTTTCAGACCAAGGTTGTTGCTGATAGAAGAACCAAAAAATATAAGGAAATAATGGTGGAAAATTTTTTCTCTCAAGTCCAAGGTGTGGACTACCATGAGACCTTTGCACCGGTTGCAAAAATGGAGTCCATCCGCCTAGTTTTGGCAATTTCAGCATCTAAGCACTGGGAAGTGCATCATATGGATGTTAAGTCAAAATTTCTAAATGGAGATATTCATGAGGATATTTACATGAAGCATCCTAAGGGCTACATCTCTGATCCATATTTGGTTTGCAAGCTAAAGAATTCACTATACAGGTTAAAACAAGCCCCAAGAGAGTGGTATTCCAAGATGGATGCCTTCCTTCTCTTGCAAAATCTTCCAAAGGTGTAGATCAGATCCAAATATGTATATACAGAAGTTTGATGGTCATTTGATTATTATTGTTTTATATTTTGATGACTTACTGATCACAGGTAGCATAGTTGCTTCTATTTCATCCATCCAAACTGCTCTCCACAATGCATTTGAAATGAGCGATTTGGGGAACTTAAAACAATTTTTGGGGCTCAAAATTGAGCAAAATTATGATGGGATAATGGTCACTTAGTCAAAATACATATCAAAAATATTATTCAATTTTGACATGGCTGAATGTAGGCCTGCACCATTCCATTTCCTTTCAAGGATCATCCTTGAAGAAGGAAAAAGCACACCTCCCATGGACTGCACTATTTATCGACAACTAATTGGAAGCTTGTTGTACTTGACAAATTCTCAGCCTAAATATGTTATGCCATGAATGTTGTATCAAGATACATGCAGCAGCCCCATGATATTCATTAGAAGACATCCAAGAGGATCCTCCAGTATATTTAGGAAACCAGGACCTACGACATTCACTATGCTGCAGACTCCGAGCTAGAGCTGGCTGGATACACAAATTCTGATTGGGCAGGTGATTCTATTGATTGAAAGTCTACTTCCAAATATGTATTCATGTTTGGTGGTGACCCCATTTTATGGTCTAGCAAAAATTAGGCTTTCATAGCATTATCTTGAGCAGAGGCCAAGTATCGAGAAGCGGTGAATGCTTGCATCCAAGCAGTTTGGCTGCAAGGCATTCTGTCATAGTTTGCTATTGGTAGTACTTTGTCCACTATGATATTTTGTGAGAATCAAAGTGCTATTAATATATCCACAGATCCAGTTACCAGGCAGAGGACCAAGCATGTAGAGATACACATGCACTATATCAGAGAGCTAGTGCATGATAGGACCATCATTCTACAATACTGCCCGACTGATGAGCAAATTGCAGACATCTTCACCAAAAAATTTTCAGCAAAGAAGTTCACTTACCTCTGTTCACTATTGGGGGTGACTCCATCAGGGTGATCATACTACTTTCAGTTTCAGCTTGAGGGGGGTTTTTCCCATTGGGTTTTCCCTCTTTTCCTCACTTAGTTTGTTTTTGAGCATTGTTTCAGTTTCAATATTGTACAAGGTGACCTATGTCCTTAATTGCTGGGGCCCTAGCATTTTTATGCATTTTATGTTTTCTACTCCTCCTGAGTACAGCTTAAGGGGGGGGGTGTTGTAGACATTTACCACCATACACACTCATTTTGGTCAATTTCGCCTAGTTAAATCACTATCCTAAGTATTATTGACTTAATTGACATCAGAGGAGCACTAGATGACATCAACAAGATCACACCCATGCCTACCTTCATCCAAGGAGGCTAACTTAGCCTTCTCCTACATTCGGGGAGGCCAACTGGAGCACTCCAGGGGTGATTTGAGTGTCATTAATGCCCCATATTGCTAACTAATGGTTATAATCTGTTAAGCAGAGTAGTGAAGGTGCATTCCTTCATTAAATTGATTATTTATTGATTATTTAATGAATTGGAGTCAATAGGGGCACCTCCAACCACTTCTGATGGTAAGTTACACTTCAGTTAACCTCATCAGGGTTCATTGGAGTCATTGATGCACTACCACTTGTTGGTTGGATTGCAGTGACATGTGTTTGTGCTACTTTCAGTTAGACTCAGTCGTTTATTGCACTCCAACTTCAGTTAGGGCTCAGTTGAGTCAATTAGGGTTTTGATCAGTGGTTAACTTGAGTGTTGACTGTGGCCTACATTTAGTTAATCTAGACTCACTCATTCAATTCGAATGACCTCCTTGGGAATTCAAATTGATTTGTCATTCATGCTTGCAACATGATCATTGTATTGTATTACCCAGTCTTTGTGTGAATATACAGAGCGCCAACTCATTTTGTAGCACAATTACACCATTTTCATGCCTTATTGTTATTAATCTTTTATGAGACTGTGTTTTAGTCCCTAGATTACGGTGAAAAATTAATAATAATCCCCTACAATGAACTCTCTATTCACCCTATTCTTATCTACATAGCTTTTTTGTCTATCCTGGGCTGCTTTTAGATTTTATCTGATCTTTATAACATTTTGCTCCATCTCCTTGAGTGATTCTGGACCAAGCACAACCCTATTCACTGGATTATCCCAAGTTACTAGTGTCCTACACCTTCTGCCATACAAAGCTTCATACAGACTCATCCCCAAGGATGCTTGCTATCCATTATTATAAGAAAACTCTACCAATTGTAAGTAATCTTCCCACTTGGTGGGTTTTTCCATCACATACATGCAAAGCATGTCTTCAAGCACTTGATTATCTCTCTCTGTCTCCCCATCAGTCTGAGGATGGTAGGCAGTGCTGAAGTTCAACTTTCTACACAAATTTGCAAACAACCCCTTCCAAAAATTGAAAGTGAACTTGACATCTCTGTCAGAGGTTATTGCCTTAGGAAACCCATGCAATTTGAAAATCTCCTTCATGAATATCTTTGCAATGTCATCAGTCTTATGCGTAGAATTAACCGTTATAAAATGTGTTGCCTCTATCAACTTTTCTACCACAACCATGATGGAATCATGTTGTCTCCAAGTCATTGGCAATCCTATAATGAAATCCATGGAAATAACTTTCCATTTCCATTCTAGAACTGGAAAAGGCTGCAACAAACATGCAGGGTGTTGATGCTCAACCTTTACCTGCTGACATTTCATGCACCTTGAAATGTATTCAGCCATGTCCTTTTTCATTCCTAGCCAAAAGTACTATTTCTGGCTGTAGAAATTGTCTTCTAATATATTGGGTGACCAAAATATGGAGCTTGATGCATTTCATCCATAGCAACTCTCCTTATATCTGTTACATTTAGAATATAAATTATGCCTTTTTAATTAAGAAGTCCATCTTCTGAAAACTTATATCCCTCATACCTATTTTCAAGACTTTGCTGCTACAATTTGTCTTTTAGTTGCTCATAGAATTCATCCCCAACAGTATGATTAACAATCTACTGCCTCAAATCTGATTGGCAAATACTAAGAGATGCCACATGCATTTCCTGCACCTTCCTGCTGAGCGCATCAGCTACCTTATTCTCTCTTCCCTTTATGTGCTTGATTTCAAAATCAAACTCACATAAAAACTCTAGCCATCTCGCTTGCCTAGCATTCAGAGTAGGCTGATCAAACAAATACTTCAGACTGCAATGGTCTGTCTTTAGCTCAAATCTTCTACCCATCAAGTAATGTCTCCACATCTTGAGAGCATGTATTATGGCTACAAGCTCTAGATCATGAGTGGCATAGTTTTTCTCATGTTCCTTCAACTTTCTTGATTCATAACATATCATGTGGTTGTCTTGCATAAGGACTCCTCTAAGCCCTTGTCCGCATGCATCGGTACATACCACAAAATCCTTCTCTGGGTCTACAACCTTCAATACTGGTGCACTGGTGAGAAGGTTCTTTAGCTGGTGGAAGCTTTCTTTACACCTCGATGTCCATTCAAAATTTATCCCATTCTTTTGCAAAGAAGTGATGGCATGTGCAACTTTGGAGAATCCTTCAATTAACCTTCTGTAGTATCCTACAAGTCCCATAAAAGATCTTACATCTACCACATTTCTTGGAGTAGGTCAATTCATAATGGCTTCAATATTTTCAGGGTCCACAGACATACCCTCTTCTGAGATAATGTGACCCAAATACTTAATTCTATCTCTATAGAAGTCACACTTTCTCAACTTTGCATACAACTGATGTTCCTTGAGCAATTGCAATGTCAATCTCAAATTCTCTTTATGCTCTTCGTCATTCTTAGAATAAATAAGAATGTCATCAAGGAAAACAAGAACAAACTTGTCCAAATACCTGCTGAAGACAATGTTCATAAGGCACATAAATGTAGCTGGTGCATTTGTGAGACCAAATGGTACCACTACAAACTCATAATGTCCATACCTTGTTCTTAAGGTTGTCTTATGAATGCCTTCATCCTTGATTCTCACTTAATGGTAACCAGACCTCAAGTCAATCTTGGAAAATACCTTTGCTCCTCTCATTTGATCAAAGAGGTCATCAATCCTAGGCAACGGGCATTTATTCTTCACAGTAACCTTGTTCAATTGTCTGTAATCAATACACAACCTGAGTGTACCATCTTTCTTCTTCACAAACAGAACTAGTGCTCCCCAAGGAGACACACTTGGCCTGATATACTTCTTCTCCAACAACTCTTGCAGTTGCAACTTCAACTCTAGCATTTCTAGTGTACTCATTTTGTAGGGTGTCTTGGACACTGGTTTTGCCCCTGGAACAAGTTCAATTGTGAAATCAATGTCTCTCTTTGGAGGAAGCCCTGGAATTTCCTCAAGAAACACATCCCTGAACTCCTGCAACACATGAAAGTCCTCCAACATGGGAGTTTCATCCTCTGTTGCCTCCAAAATATGAGCTACATACAACTGGAAACCTTTCCTACATAACTTCTTCAACTGCATTGCTGAAATCTGCCTCACAGAAATCACCTTGAGAATACCTCTTACCACTACTAGGTTCCCTTCTTCATCTGTGAATTCAAAAGTCTTATTGTAATGGTCACATTTTACCCTGTGAGCTTCTAACCAATCCATTCCAATGAGAACAACAAAGGAACCAATTGGTAGGAAATTCAGATCTACACAAGGGACCAATCCATTCATGACCAATGGACACTTCTCTACCACTTCACTAACCAAGATTTTCTATGCTTTACTTTCTTAAAAGCACAAATCTACACTACCCTAGGGGTAATGTAACTATGAGTAGAACTAGGGTCAATAAAAATAGAAACAAATTTCTCAACAATCTTACCTACAACTTCAACCACAGTTGACTGGTGATCTGCCTAGTGGTCCTTCAGTGCTGCATAAATCCTAGGGATGACCCTTGCTACTTGACCCACTGTTTTTGCTTCTTGAATGTTGTAAGTTGGTCTTGCACTCTCATTCTTGAGTGGACAATTCCTGTGCATGTGGGGTCCTCCACATTTCCAACATTGTATAGGTTCTCTCTTCTATTGTGGATCTCTTGGATTTTCTCCCACCACTCCAGTTGGCTTACTCGCAGCTTGGGATGGCTGCTTCTACTGATTCCTGAAGTTAGAAGGTTTGAAACCTTTCTTCCTTTGGTCAGACTTCTCATTCTTTGTGTCCTTCCATGTCTTATGATAATCAGGCTTACCTTTGCTTTGCTCATAGCAGTACTTAGCTTTCCTTATTACTTCTTCAAGAGTTCTAGGTTCATAAAACTCAATTATGTCTTTGTAAGACTGAGGCAATCCACTCAGGAAATGCTGGATATTCACTTTTTCATCTTTGATATACCTAAAATACCTCAACATCTCCAAGAACTTGTTTCCATACTCTTCCATAGTCCGCTGTCCCAATCTCAGCTCATGGAATTCTTCAATATTATCATCATAGTACCTATTAGAGAGGTACTTCTGCCTGAAATACTTCTTGAATTGTTTTCACACAATTCTTCTTTCATTAACCTTCTTTACTTGTCTGTGGTGTTCCCACCATATGGATGCTCTTCCAGTCAAATTGAATATAGCTACCCTTGCTTTCATATTTCCGAAGTAGTCTTGAACTTGGAAATACTTCCTCATCCCAAGAAGCCAAGCCTCAGCTTCTTGACCAATCTTGACCTCACCATTAAAAGTAGGAGGCCTTGCCTTTTTGAATTCATCTCATGAATTGTTCTTGTAATGTATCCTTCTCTTATTCCCATGAGATGGAGAGATTGAATCTCCATTGGGTTTCTCAGAATCAGATGAACCACTGGTAGGCCATTCTGGAGTATTCCTCATGTCCTTGGAATCTCTCCTTGAGACATGGGAACTTTTATGAGAATCTCCCCTAGCACTACTTTTGCGTCTTTCTGGATTAGTTGTCTGATGCCCAGAGTTTATTTGTCCCTGGATGTCTATCAAACTCTACAGTACAATTGCATTTATCTGATTTTGATCTTCTTGATCCTTAAGCATCTTTTCATTGTCTTCTCTGCAACTTTGCAAATCCACCCTTAGGCTCATCCTTTTGTAAATATTTTATTTTCGCACAATCTGGTGCATAAGATCGCTTCCATTTTTCTCCTTTTCAGCCCTATAAATCCACTAAAAATATGATTTTCCCACTGAAAAAACTCAGTTTTTTTTTTCATTAGATCGGATCCCTTTCCAACTAGCCATCCGATGAATCGGGTCACTAGTTGAAAACTCTTCTAACAACTCGATGAACCGATCTTTATTTGTCTTCCGATGCACATCAACTCGATCTTCTTCTATCCTCCGATACACATTGGCTTGATCTTCCTCTATCTTTTGATGCACATTGGCTCAATCTTCCTCTATTATTTTTCGAGATTTCCTATACTTAGAAAAATTTTCAAATTTTCCTTCTCATCTTCCTCTTTCTGCCATGTAACACTCTGGTTTTGACCCCGTTGCATTAGATGTATATGATGTATATATTGTAAATGATCATGGTGTGGAGCTAAAGGCTAAGGCCCCACCATTGATTGGCTATGCTATGTTTCGGATTTAAATTGTCACTGATGGTATATCGGGGCATGCGGCATACATATTGAGTTTTGTGATCATGTAAGTATACATATTTAATTAAATAACCCAACCAGCTATGTTCGCTGCAACTAAATTGAGAAGGGGCATAATTTTCACAAGGATAAGGGGGGGGATTGTCAAACCTTGAGCCATGAGAGAAAATCCATGTGTCACCACCATGTTTTGATTTTCCCATCTTTCCTTGTTTTATCCAACCACCACCATTAAAAACTGCTGCTATTAGTTGGGGCAGTTATGGCTGGGAGTGGGAGTGGCAGGGCTGTCAGTCCTTGCCCACACGCACACTCCACCAGCGGATTGAACCTCACGTTGGGTAGAAGAATGACTACTACGCATTATCGTAATTTTTTGTTCATCCACACGCATAGGCGGAGCTGTTCATCCTCACGGAGGAACCATTGTCTGTTCATTATTCTCATGCATAGGATTTTTCCTGGTTTTGACTCACACAGCGAGCTGGGAGCCGTGCTCTTTCATTCCACGATTTTCCAGTGAAGGGCCATTCATGTTTTTAGCTATATGATCTCCTTATAGACTGGTATGGCCATGTAATTTTCCATCATTTTGATGTTGATATTGGGACTGTTGTTCTTCTCGTGAGTTATGGTTGCCGCCATTCTCCTCAAGATTCATTGTGTTGTTGTGGTCTCCCTTACGTTGTGATTGTTGTGGTCTTCTTTATATTTGGGGTCTGGTGCAGGTTTCCCTCATGCATAGGTTGGGAGACTGCATTTTCTTTCCCCATTGTGGGTTGCATAAGTATTCCCCAGTGGCTTCGATTATGCAGAATGGGCTGATGTTCCCTAGGTTTGTTGGTTGTATATGCTGTTGCATTTTGGGGCTGCCACAGACTGTTTGGAGTTTTTTTCCCCTGTTAAGTTGTAATTGCTGATTAGTTGCATGCGTGCAATGGGTTCTCTTCGGATTGTGTTGGGAGTAGGGATGGGGGCTTGGATTGCTTGATAAACCTGGTGTGTTTGGAAACCACACAGACAGAGCTAGAGGGCTAGCTTTCTTCTCCACAACCCCTGAATAGCACTGGAAGGGAAGGCAGGGCCTGAGGGACTGTGTAGTAGAGAAGGGACTGATTCCTTGTGTTGGGTGTGTGTGGGTGTCTTAGAAGTCAGGCTAGTTCTGGTGTAGGTGTTCCTAGCTTTGCAATGAGCTCACTAGCTTAGCATTTATCCTTTCCCAACTCCTGAATGGCCTGATAAACCTGACCATGTTGGCTTGGATGTCTTGTTGATGGCCTGATAAACCCAACTGTGTTGGATTGGTTGTGTTTTGTGTATCCTTGGCTATGTATAAGCCTTCTTGTTCCTTATTCCTTGGAGAATCATGCCCAACTCGGGGGTGGCAGCATTGCTGAGATATTAAGGAGCATGCTGGCCTATGGTTGGGTGGAACGTTGCAGTGACATAGCTGGTTGCGGAACGAGTTCTTCATAACATAAGTAATCTTGTCTATTTTACTTCTACAATCATGTTTTATTTTAATGAATGTGATGAACATGTTGACTGCTTGTTTGAACACATGTTGGCTTTCGCTGTGTATGATAAATGATCATGTATGTATGTCTAGTTCAAAGCATTTTATTTCAGCATTTCAACGATTTTATGGTTTCACATGTTCATGGGGCTAGTTTCCCGGATGGTTAATGCCATGGTAGCATCCTCTTCACCGGTCGAAGGGTTGGGGGTGGTCGGGGATGCTACAGTGTGGTATTAGAGCTTATGTTGCAGCATGGGCCTGAATGGACCATGAATGATGCAATGACAGAGGCAGGATTTCTTTCTGCCCAGCAGAGGTCAGAAGTCATGACATAAAACTTCCACAAATTGGTCTGTGTTTGAACTGTTGGTTCATCGGAACACTTAGTGGGAAAGGACTTCTAATGTAGTGGAGAGCTAGGTGGAAGCACACCCGATGGAGGATAGTTGGAAGGAAAATTGCGGAAAATTTTCTAAGTGTTCGACATCCATCGGAGGAAAATAGTTGAACCAGCGCCCGCCGTTGCGGATGGCTAGAGAACTATGCATCTGATGGGTAAGGCCTCCGACCGCCGGCACTGAAAAGAAAGAAAGTTTAAAATTTTTCTAAGGCCCGAAATTGTCAACTATCAAAAGAAGATCAAAGATTGTGTTCCGTCATTGCGGCTGCTGATGGAACTATTTCACCGACGAAAAGAAGAGAATTGGGATAATCAAGTGGCAAAAAGGAAGACAAAAGGGAAAATTTCAAAAAAATTTCTAGGTCCTGGAGTCGTCAGCCATCAGCGATGGTTAGTGGATTGAACGTTTTCCGTTGTGGCTTCCTAGATGACTAACCACCCGATGCGCAAGACACCCGACCGTCGATGCCACAGTGATTAATTGCTCTGATCCGCCAACAGGATTTCGTTCACGAAAAACATAGAGTTCGCTGGCCACCGTTGTGGAAGCCTAGAATTTTTGGCAGTCGAAACATTGAATTGATAGGTGGGATGAGACCCGATCCTGTACAAGGAAAATTTGAGTTTTCCATTGGGATTTCCTAGCAGATTTCAACTGTTATTCATTGGTATTTTCAGCTATTTTTCAGTGGATTTTTAGGGGCTGAAAAGGAGAAAGTGGCAGCGATCTTATGTGCCAGATTGCACGAAAATCAAGATATACAAAAAAAATGAGGAGAAGAGGAAAATCCCCCTTGACCCCCGTTGTCCCCCTCAGACAGATGTTCTTTGATGAAGAGAATCTTATGTTTGGGAAAATTTGTTATTTTATGATTTTCCAGAAGAAGGTAAGTAATTCTGATTTATATCAATGTTATGCATCTAACAGTTGTGTTACTAACACATGCAGAATCATAGTCACCTTCAAAAGTAGTATTCTAGGTAGTGTATTTTGGTAAGTAAGTGGTGGTTCAGACCCATGACGGATATGATGCTCGGGATTCTTATGAGCGTGCCTAAGATGCCATAGGAGAAAATGTCCGTAACGAAAATGATGACATAGAGTCTAATGGAAGGAGATTGCAAGAGACATCGTCAGATGTTGTAGCCACCATAAGAAGCTTGATTAAATCTTAGGAAGAGAAACACCAGTTGAACACTGCAATGTTGCAGAGTTTGACAGACTTGCAAAGAAAGATAGACTCTGGACGAGGTACAACAAGACCAGAAGGTAGTAAGAGAAGTACTAGGAGAAGGGGAAGGACTTCTAGTGGATCATCTGATTCTGAAGAATCCAGCAGGGATTCAAGTTCTTCTTCTCATAAAAGGAAAAGAAAGAGACACCATAGGAATCGCTCTCGAGATGAATTTAAGAAAGCTAAACCTCTTACATTTGATGGTGAGGTAAATACTGGACAACAGGCTGAAGCTTGGCTTCTTCTGATAAAGAAGTACTTTCAAGTGCATGATTATTCAGGAAACATGAAGGAAAGAGTTGTTGTATTTAATCTGAATGGAAGGGCATCCATTTGGTGGGAACACTTCAAGCAAGTAAAGAGGATCAGTGAAAGGAGACTTAAGTGGAAACAGTGCAAGAAGTATTTCAAGCAGAAATACCTCTCTGAAAGATATTATGATGACAAGATTAAGGAGTTCCATGAACTGAGATTGGGATAGTAGACCATGGAAGAGTATGCGAATAAGTTTTTGGAGCTGTTGAGGTATGTCCCGTACATCAGAGATGAAAAAGTGAAGGTCCAACATTTTCTGAGTGGATTACCTCAGTCTTGCAAAGATAGAATTGAGTTTTATGAACCTAGAACTCTTGAAGAAGCAATAAGGAAGGCTAAGTATATCTATGAGCAGAGCAAAGGTAAACCAGATTACCATAAGGCATGGAAGGACAAGAAGAATGAGAAGTTTGACCAAAGAAAGAAAGGTTTCAAACCTTCTAACTTCAGGAATCAGCAGAAGAGCCATCTCAAGCTGCGAGTAAGCCAGTTGGAGTGACAGGAGAAAAGCCTAAAGATCCACAGCAGAATAGAGGGCCACTTCAATGTTAGAAATGTGGAGAACCCCACATGCGTAGGAATTGTCCACTTAAGAATGAGAGTGCAAGGCCAACTTACAACATTCAAGAAGTAGAAACAGTGGGCCAAGTAGCAAGGGCAATCCCTAGGATTTATGCAGCACTGGAGGACCGCCAAGCAAATCACCAGTCAACTGTGGTTGAAGTAGTAGGTAAGATTGTTGAGCAATCTATTTCTATTTTGATTGACCTTGGTTCTACTCACAGTTACATCACTCCTAGAGTAGTGGAGATTTATGCTTTTAATAAAGTAAAGCATAGGAAGTCTTGGTTAGTTCAACTAGGCACTAAAACTAAGAGAAAGGTCAGTGAAGTGGTAGAGAAATGTCCATTGGTCATGGATGGATTGGTCACTTGTGTAGATCTGAATGTTCTACTGCTTGGTTCCTATGATGTTCTCATTGGAATGGATTGGTTAGAAGCTCATAGGGTGAAGCTTGACTATTATAATAAGACTTTCGAATGCATGAATGAAGAAGGGAACCTAGTAGTTGTGAAAGGTATTCCAAAGGTGATTTCAGTATGATAGGTTTCACCAATGCAGTTAAAGAAGTTCTATAGGAAGGGTTTCCAGTTGTATGCAGCTCATATTTTGGGGACATCATGCGATGAAACTTCGAGGTTGGAGGACTATCAGGTGTTACAGGAATTCAGGGATGTGTTTCCTGATGAGATTCCAGGGCTTCCTCCAAAGCGAGACATTGATTTCACTATTGAACTTGTGCCAGGAGTAGCACCACCAAGGAACCCTACAGGATGAGTACACTAAAGATGCTAGAGTTGAAGATGCAACTGCAAGAGTTGTTGGAAAAGAAGTATATCCAGCCGAGTGTGTCTCCTTGGGGGGCACCAGTTCTTTTTGTGAAGAAGAAAGATGGTACACTCAGATTGTGTATCGATTACAGACAATTGAACAAGGTTACTATGAAGAATAAATATCCTTTGCCTAGGATTGATGACCTCTTCGATCAAATGAGAGGAGCAAAGGTATTTTCCAATATTGACTTGAGGTCTGGTTACCATCAGGTGAGAATCAAGGATGAATACATTCATAAGACAACCTTTAGAACAAGGTATGGACATTATGAGTTTGTAGTGGTACCATTTGGTCTCACAAATGCACCAGCTACATTTATGTGCCTTATGAATAGTGTCTTCAGCAGATATTTGGATAACTTTGTTCTTTCCTTCCTTGATGACATTCTTGTTTATTCTAGGAATGAGGAAGAACATGAAGAGCATTTGAGATTGACATTGCAATTGCTTAGGGAGAACCAGTTGTATGAAAAACTGAGCAAGTGTGACTTCTATAAAGATAGAATTTAGTATTTGGGTCACATTATCTCAGAGGAGGGTATATCTATGGACCCTGAAAAGATTGAAGCCATTATGAACTGGCCTACTCCAAGAAATGTGACGGATGTAAGATCTTTTATGGGACTTGCATGATACTATAGGAGGTTCATTGAGGGATTCTCCAAAGTTGCACATGCTATCACTTCTTTGAAAAGGAAGGGGATGAATTTTAAATGGACATCTAGGTGTGAAGAAAGCTTCCAGTAGTTGAAGAATCTTCTCAATAGTGCACTAATATTGAAGGTTACAGATCCAGAGAAAGATTTTGTGGTGTGTACCGATGCATGTGGACAAGGGCTTGGAGGAGTTCTTATGCAGGAAAACCACGTGATATGTTATGAGTCAAGAAAGATGAAGGAACATGAGAAGAACTATGCCACTCATGATCTAGAGCTTGCAGCCATAGTACATGCTCTTAAGATGTGGAGACATTACTTGATGGGAAGGAGATTTGAGCTTAGAATAGATCATTGTGGACTGAAGCATTTGTTTGATCAGCCTACTCTGAATGCTAAGCAAGTAAGATGGATGGAGTTTCTATGTGAATTTGATTTTGAAATCAAGCACATAAAGGGGAAGGAGAATAAGGTAGCTGATGCACTCAGCAAGAAGGTACAGGAAATGCATGTGTCATCTCTTAGTGTTTTCCAATCAGATTTGAGGCAACAGATTGTTAGTCATGCTGCTGGAGATGAATTGTATGAGTAGGTAAAAGACAAATTGCAGCAGCAAAGTCTTGAGAAGAGGTATGAGGGATATAAATTGGAAGAAGATGGACTTCTCACTTATAAAGGTAGAATTTATATTCCAGATGTGGCATATTTGAGGAGAGTCATTATGGATGAAATCCATCAAGCTCCGTATTCTGGTCACCCAGGATATCAGAAGACAATTGCTATAGCCAAAAAGCAGTACTTTTGGCCAGGAATGAAAAGGGATATGGATGAGTACATTTCAAGGTGTATGAAATGTCCATAGGTAAAGGTTGAACATCAACATCTAGCAGGTTTGTTACAGCCTTTGCCAGTTGTAGAATGGAAATGGGAAGTTATTTCCATGGATTTTATTATAGGATTACTGATGACTTGGAGACAACATGATTCCATCATGGTTTTGGTGGAAAGGTTGACTAAGGCAACGCATTTTATACCGGTTAGGTCTACACATAAGACTGATGACATTACAAAGATCTTCATGAAGGAGATATTCAAATTGCATGGATTGGCGAAGGCAATAGTCTCTGATAGAGATGTCAAGTTCACTTCCAACTTTTGGAAGGGGTTGTTTGTAGATTTGGGTACAAATCTAAACTTCAGCATTGCATACCATCCTCAGATAGATGGTCAGACAGAGAGAGTTAATCAGGTGCTTGAAGATATGCTTCGCATGTATGTAATGGAAAAACCAACCAAGTGGGAAGATTACTTGCACTTGGTAGAGTTTGCTTATAACAATGGACAGTAGGCATCCTTGGGGATGAGTCTGTATGAATCTTTGTATGGAAGAAGGTGTAGGACACCAGTGACTTGGGATAACCAAGTGAACAGGATTGTGCTTGGACTAGAATTGCTCAAGGAAATGGAGCAAAAGGTTGTAAAGATCAGGTAGAATCTGAAAGCAGCACATGACAGATAGAAAAGCTATGCATATAAGCATAGGGTGAATAGGGAGTTCAGTGTTGTAGATCATGTTTACCTTTGAGTGAGGGAAAGGAAATGTTCCTTGAAGCTTGGAAGTTGTGCCAAGCTGTCACCAAGATACTGTGGGCCATTTGAAGTGCTTAAAAGAATAGGGCCAGTTGCATATAGACTTGCATTGCCTACTTGTACTAGAGCTCATAATGTTTTTCATGTTTCTTTGCTTAAGAGATATGTACATGATCCTAACCATGTGATAAATTGGGATGTGATTCAGGTGGAACCCGAGCGAGAGTTCTGAATCGAGCCAATGCACATCCTTGACAGAAATCTCACAATGCTCCGGAACCGGGCCACAGTTCAGCTAAAGGTGCAATGGGAGCACTACGGACCTGAAGAGGCTACATGGGAGCTGCAGGGTGCCATGTGATTGACACATCCATTTTTTTTCAATTCTGCAGAATAGTGAGGCGATACCAGCGTAGCATTTTGTTCAATTTTGTAAAGCACTGAGGATAGTGATATTGAAGGGGGAGGGGAATGTAATACCCCGGTTTTGACTCCGTTGCATTAGATGTATATGATGTATATATTGTAAATGATCATGGTGTAGAGATAAAGGCCAAGCCCCCACCATTGATTGGCTATGCTATGTTTCAGATTTAAATTGTCACCGATGGTATATCGGGGCATGCGGTATACATATTGAGTTTTGTCATCATGTAAGTATACATATTTAATTAAGTAACCCAACCAACTACGTTCATGGAAACTAAATTGAGAAGGGGCATGATTTTCACAAGGATAAGGGGGGGGGGATTGTCAAACCTTGAGCCATGAGAGAAAATCCATGTGTCACCACCCTATTTTGATTTTCCCATCTTTCCTTTTTTTATCCAACCACCACCATTAAAAATTGCTGCTGTTAGTTGGGGTAGTTATGGCTGGTAGTGGGGGTGATAGGGCTGTCAGTCCTTGCCCACATGCACACTCCACCAGTGGATTGAACCTCACATTGGGCATAAGGATGACTACTACGCATTCTCACCGTTGTCTATTCATCCACACGCATAGGCAGAGCTGTTCATCCTCACGTAGGAACCATTGTCTGTTCATTATTCTCACACACAGAATTTTTCTTGGTTTTGACTCACACAGTGAGCTGGGAGCCGTGCTCTTTCATCCACGATTTTCCTGTGAAGGGCCATTCACATTTTTGGCTATATGATCTCCTTACATATTGGTATGGCTATGTAATTTTCTGTCATTTCGATGTTGAGATTGGGACCGCTATTCTTCCCATGAGTTATGGTTGCCGCCATTCTCCTCAAGATTCGTTGTGTTGTTGTGGTCTCCCTTACATTGTGATTGTTGTGGTCTTCTTTACATTTGGGGTCTGGTGCAAGTTTCCCTCACACACAGGTTGGGAGACTACATTTTCTTTCCCCGGTGTGGGTTTCCTATGTCTTCCCCAGTGGCTTCGATTGTGCAGAATGGGCTAATGTTCCCTATGTTTTTTGGTTGTGTATGCCGTTGCACTTTGGGGATGCCACAGTCTGTTTGGAGTTGTTTTTCCTTGTTAAGCTGTAATTGCTGATTAGTTGCATGCATTCAATGGTTGGTATTCGGACTGTGTTGGGAGCAGGCATGGGGGCTTGGATTGCTTGATAAACCCGGTGTGTTTGGAAACCACACAGACAGAGCTAGAGGGATGGCTTTCTTCTCCACAACCCCTGAATAGCACTAGAAGGGAAGGCAGGGCCTGAGGGACTATGTAGCAGAGAAGGGACTGATTCCTTGTGTTGGGTGTGTGTGGGTGTCTTAGAAGTTAGGCTAGTTCTAGTGTAGGTGTTTCTAGCTCTATAATGAGCTCACCAGCTTAACATTTAGCCTTTCCCAACTCCTGAATGGCCTGATAAACCTGACCATGTTGTCTTGGCTGTCTTGTTGATGACCTGATAAACCCAACTGTGTTGGCTTGGTTGTGTTTTGTGTATCCTTCGCTATGTGTAAGTCTGCTTGTTCCTTATTCCTTAGAGAATCATGCCCAGTTCGAGGGTGGCAGCGTTGCTAAGAGATTAAGGAGCACACTAGCCTATGGTTGGGTGGAACGTTGCAGCGACGTAGTTGGTTGCGGAACGAGTTCTTCATAAGATAAATAATCTTGTCTATTTTACTTCTGCAATCATGTTTTCTTTTAATGAATGTGATGAACATGTTGAATGCTTGTTTGAACGCATGTTGGCTTCCACTATGTATGATAAATGATCATGTCTACATGTCTAGTTCAAAGCATTTTATTTCAGCATTTCAGTGATTTTATGGTTTCACATGTTCATGGGGCTGGTTGTCCGGATGGTTAATGCCATGGTAGCGTCCTCTTTTCCAGTCAGAGGGTCAGGGGTGGTCGAGGATGCTACACGCTGTCATGTCAGCTCCCTTTCGGTGAGCCTTGTCGACACCTAGGCTCCACCTATCCGAGACCTTCGGCTCCTCCCAGCCGAGATCACCGGAAAAATTTCAAGCTTAGAAATTTTTTTGAAAATTTTCTTCTCTTCTTCCCCTTTCCACCACCACGTCAGCTCCCTTCATACAGTCTCATTCGGTGTCATAAAAATCCCTTCGGCTAACTGAGCCGACGTATCAGCTGGCTTCAGTAAATGTCTTTCGATGATTTTGAGACATAGAAAATTTTTGTAAATTTTCTCTCTACAGGGTTTCCTTACTGGATGGAATCAGCTTAAGTCACCCGATGTATCGGATGGGGTTCAGCCTAAGTCATCCGATGTATCGGATGGAATTTAGTCTAAGTCATCTGATATTTCCAACACTTAGAATTTTTTTTTGGAATTTTGAAAAATCTCCCTGATTTTTATATTTTTCCTTTGCTGGCTAGAGGGTAACCTGCCTCTGTCACTGCCTCTTTATGGCCCATTGAGTCCCATGCTGCAATGAAGCTCTGATACCACATTGTAATTTCCTCAACCCTCTGACTGACAAAGTGGACGCTACCATAACACTAACTACTAGGGAATTTAGCCCCATAACACGAAAAATAAAATGCATTGAACCAAGATACATAGATGCATAAAGAACTAACATTCAGTGGAAGCAATTACATCTAATTCAAGCATTCAACACATTTTAACATGTTCATCGTAATTCATATAAACAATACATTTGCATGGGTGATTACACAAGAATACTTATCTTCGAATGAAGCTCCCCGCAACTATCTGCATCGCTACAACGTTTCACCCAACCATAAGCCAGTGTGCTACTTAATCTCTCAGCAACATTGCCACCCTCGAGTTGGGCATGATTCCCACAAGGAATAAGGACACTAAGCAGGCTCACACATAGCTAAATATATGTCAAAACTTATTCAATCCAGCACGGTTGGGTTTATCCGACCAATATTGCACAACAACACATAACCAAGCCAACAAGTTGGGTTTATCAGGTTATCAGGAGATGGAATCATTATCTGCTAAGCTAGTGGGCTCACTGAAGAGCTAAGGATGCCTACACCAGAACTAGCTTGACTCCTAGGACATCCACATACACCCAACACAAGGAATCATTCCCTTCTCTTCTGCACAGTCCCTCAAGACATGAATTCCCTTCCAGTGCTATATAAGGGGTGTAGAGAAGAGAGTCAACCCTCTAGCTCTATGTATGAGGCTCCTGCAAAACACTAGGTTGTCAAGCAGACTCCTTTCCACTACTACAAAGTCATAATACCAATTGCATACATAGCATGTAATGTCCCAAATTTGTAATTGGGTCACAATGGCCAAAGCATATTTTCCATATTCATGAAAGTTGTCAAATGGATGCTAAAAGTCAAATAATTGCCAAGGAGGAAAATCACTAGTTTCCTAGGTTGGGGGTGGAAGCTTTGAGATTTGGAATAAGGGGGATAATAAATGATGTTTAGACATTATAAGAGGATAAATATTTAATAATTTATCTTATTAAATAAATACAAGAGAAAATGGAAGTGGCAATAGAGCATGAAGACACATGGAGACTATGGGGCCCACACTAGCTAGAATTCCTATGTTAAATGTTATCTTTCTCTTGCAAATTCGGGATGAATTATGGAAAGCCTAATGTTTTTGGATGGATTATAAGGCTAATATACTCTTCCATATACTTCATAGGTCAAATTTGGGATGATTTGTAACTTTTCAGGACTCAGAAATGTCCCCTTTTCATCCACTTTATCTTCCGCCATTCCTCACATTTCATCGTCCCATTAACCTTTTATCATACCATTTCCATACATATATGTGGGTTTCACCTTATTATTTTCCACTTTATTCATTTTAGTATTAAGAGTGAATTTATGATTAAATATTAGAAAATATACATGTTTTTCATATATATATCTCAATTATGTGTGAGCTTTGTAATGTGCAGGAATATGTAAATGATTAATCCAAAGAGACTTCTCGAATATCTCTTACACCATTCCAAAGGAGATAGTTATTCAAGCCTATTCTTAAGGAGAAGATCATGGAAGATTTGGTTGGCATATCTTATCTAGGATTCATGAGGATTTGAAGGAACCATATCTTGTAATAAGAGGAAAGTGGTTGAGAGTAGTTGAGGGAATAGTGGATCTGTTCTTATCTTTTTCTTAAGGATTCTCATCTATAAAGGAGAGAGCTCCCTCTCCATTCCATTAAGTTGTAATTAAGTTAGATTGAGCTTGTAGGAGGGTTGTAATGGAAGTGGATTGGATTGGATTTTGTACTTGTTAGGTTAGTTTTTGATTTGAGATTCTTAATGTGATTCAAGCTTTCATTATCATGATTTCATGTTTGTCATTTGATTATTGATTGGTGGATGTGAGCTCACATATGTCATTGTTGTTAACTCTTCACATGTTGTATTTCCCTTATGCAATCTCATGTTTCCCTAGTTAGTGTTTCAATGCTTTCCTAGATTAGTTTGATTCAACAATTTAGATTAAGTTAGATTAGATCTACTTCAGTCCTGCACAAACAGTGCACGTGCTTCGTCAGTTTACGTACCCCGGATTGACAAGTAAATAAATAGTTGGGCAACTGCATTACAACGGAATTAAAACGACATTAATTTCGCTCGACATTTTGGCGCCGTTTCCGGGGAAGCATAAGGGATTGAGGTATTAATTTCTTTTTCATGCAAGTGTGATTATTCGTGCTCCTAACTCTGAGGTGACATATGGGTAAGGGAATGAAGGGTAAATTTCAATTTCTGCAATTTAGAGTAAATTTCAATTCCTGCAATTTAGAGTAAATTTCAATTTCTGCAAGTGTGTTTCAATTTCTGCAATTTAGTGTAAATTTCAATTTCTGCAAGCATGATTTTGCAATTTCAATTTTTGCAACTGTGAAGAGGTTTTCATGTGTTTTAACAAGAGTGTTTTATTTTCAGCAAGTGTGATTTTTAGTTTTCAGATTTTGATTTGGATGATGTAAGAACCCCTTTTACAATATGATTTAACCATGAGTGTCAGCTTGGAACAACTCGCTCACATCCTTGCAAAAATCGGAGTCTCCTCTTCTCTAGAAGAGGAGATCCTGACAGCAGCGGAAAGTTTAAATACTCCTTCAGAAACGAACGAGGAATCAACATCTGAATACTCCTGCATATTTGATGATGAATAGTCATTCGAACAAGAGATTGAGGAAGATGATAAGGAGCTGTAGCGTGATCCGAGTGAGGGAAAATGCGCTTACGAAATCCATATCGAAAGATGGTTCCAGGTAAGTACGCAATTAGATCAATTTAGTTTTTCTTCTTATTTAGTTAGTCTGCTGTTACAGAAAGAAGACTCACTCATTCTTCTAAATTTTCATCTTTCATTTCAAAAATTACCACTGAACATGTTACTGTTACTTTTACGTGCATGGCTCCATTGGAAGTTTGACTACACGTAGCATATTTCTAAATCCTAATTAGCATAGAGTAGGTAGGATTCCATTTTCAATTTTTGCTTTCATTTTCATATTTTCTTTAGTGTTGAATAAATATGCTCTCCTCCGCGCTTCGTTCGATCGCGAGGATCAGAAAGTAGGATGCCTTTAAATTTTTCAAAAATGAATAAATTACTGTTTTGCAAACATGCCTAGTTGATTTCGTCTTTGATTTGTAAAACAGTTTAACTCCATTTGCAAAATGAAACAAATTAGGAATAAAAATGTGCTACTGGTACAGCTGCTGTAAGAGCAGCACTGTCGCATTCTTCTTGTTTTTTTAATCTGTCAATTTTTAAAAAAATAGAAAATAAAAAAATAAAAAAATAATATTTTATGCATAGACATTTTGTGCATCCCTCCTCCGATCTGCAAAACAATAAAACATTAGTTTCGTTAGGATGTGCAATAAAAACAAAACGAAAATTTAAATAAGAATAAATTAAAAAAAAAATGGTCTGCACAAACGAATGCTGCAACTATATGGCTGAAACTATGTGAAGCTTGCTGGCCAAACCATTTCTCTAATCTGCTGTATCAGCGCACTTCATCCACCTGCTCGAACATCCTTTGACTTCGAATAAATCCCATCAAATAATAAACCTGCAAATCAAAACAATTTTTCCCATGCCGGCTTGCAAAATTCTCATTGGTTTGAGTCGCTGCACTGTTTTCTCTTTGCTTTCATCATTCACGCGGCAACCTGAACAAAATGGTAAATCAATTGAATAGCAACAAGAACCTATTTTTTAGAACCAATGACCATGATCGAATCAACCACAAGTAGTTGACTAAGAACCTATTACGGAGGAAGTTAAGCTGCGAGAGAAATCTTGACCAATGATTCGAGCATTAATAAGTGATGATGGTTATTCGCTCAGATCCTCAATTGGCTCACAACCGAAGCTATATTTATTTAACTTTTGTTGCACAAAATCCACATCTGGAACAAGTTGCACTAAAATAGTTATCCGGATAAGTGCCACGCATGAATATTTGTTGCAATCTGAACTACAACCAATCTTGGCAACCGCAATCTTCCCGATATTTTGCAGACCTTCCGGGCATTTGATGGCTACTCACGTATCGATAAAATACTAACTTCCCAGGATAATCTATATCCTACGATTTCATTTTTAGATGCCCACGTGTTGCCAATTGGAGCGATTAGGTATTTTGAAATTAAGCATTCCTATGGTTCAAGGCCCAGCTGCTGAACTGAAAGCCTGCAATTTACATTGATCTTCACAACCTGGATGAGTCACTAGGCATATTCCTGGGTAATTTGCGTAAAGCTTATAATTATTCGATCCTTCCACGCCTCATATCTCTCCCTGATCAATTGGATAGACTCTGGGCCATATCTCTGATGGAATTTGCTATTCCGACATTGACTGAACGTTTCCAAGCAACAGTGCTTGGCCACAATATGGGAGCCGTAGTGTTAGATATTTTGCTGAAAATGCCAATGCATTTTGGAATACCGTCGTTCAAGCACAGGCTGATCGTTGAAAGAAAATCCTGATCTTGCTATTACCACAATTGGTATCATCAATCGCTTCTTCTTCTTTTGTTTTTAATCACCTCGTGGATTTGGAACTAAAATAGATGTTGCCTTTGTCAATGGCTAACAACTTTTAATCTTTGTACCAGTTCATCGATGGAATTCACCAGCCGTGCCAAGGCACCTGCTTTAGCTACGCTATCCAAAACATGAGTCAAACCAGTCAGCTGCATTATTGCACTAGGACTCCCTGAAGAAGAAATAGGCAATCAATGACATAAGATAGGCATAGTGGACGCAGTGGGGCAGCAGAACTTATTACACAACGTTCCCCATCTCAAAGATAGCAGAGCCGTGGCTTTGTCAACAACTCTCAGCCGTGCATGTAGCTATCACATTTCCAATGGTCAATGCTCATTGAGATGCAGACCCCTAATCCCACACTTCCACGACCAGATCTCATTTCCTGCATAAAACAATTTTATTATAGCGAATGGATATGACCAGCAAAGCATTAAAACTCTCAGTGTGAGCCTTCAACACAGCCTATTTCAAAGTGGGAATTTGAGTTTGAAAGGAGAAGATTAACAAAGGATGAAAGCTTGTTTATCGACCAGTACCGATGGAATTCAAACCCTTGTTTCTATCCCCCATAAATATTCACGATCGTTTGCATCATTTTGAAACACTTTGTCATTACTTCATGCGTGAAGGATATATCATGTACGTAATTTTATTCAATTGGTTGAGCATGCAGGTCTGGATTTCGGCCCGCATAGAACGAGGTAACTATTTCTCCTTCCAATCGGTAAAGTTGTAATGATCATCCACTTGATATTTTAGGTATTAAGGTCATGATCTATCGTGTTGTACCTTAAATGCCTTTTTTTTATTTTTCCTGATGCTTTGTGTTACACTTAATGCAATTGGCTTATCTTGATGGATGAAAGAAACACAATTTGTATGAACAACGCGCAGCTGTGCGTTGTTCAGCCAAAATGTTATTTCCGCTCGATAGTTATGTGCTAGCTCTATCTTTGCCACTTCATATTATAACCTGGGTGTCGTCCAGAATCTTGCACGTTTCCCTTTGTCTTTCTACGTATCGCTCAGTCAAATCCATTAATGAGAACGACGAGAGTAGTGATAAGCTGAACGAAGATGTTCATAAAGGCAAGAAATTAATTAAACTCTTTGATGCTCGTGCAAAAATCGGTTTATTAATCAATTGGTTGTGGGCCCTGACTGTGCATATCTTAGCAATTCACAACCCGTTGCTTATTGAATGCTCCATGTCAATATCTGTCAATGATATCTTTCGATACATCGTAGTTCATCCGCCTGGTCTACTCTATCTTTCCTGGGAGATACCCAATTACTTGAACTCTGGCATCTTTGACCTCCCACGTAACTACTATTTGGATCTATCCTGGACTATTTCCTTTTGCTTGGTCACAGATGTTTCCTCCCTGAAATAAGAGTTCTCAGTATTGACGCAGCCTGTGCCTTTTATCACGTATATAAAGGATTAAGGGGGTGTTGATTCACCTGCTATGACGCGCTGAGGCACTATGACATTATTCCCTAGCTGAATCACCATGACTAGCTACGTATGAACATGATAATAAATTGATTGCACGACTATCGATCATGAACACATGTACTATCCAGCTATTAAAGCAATCCATCTCTCCTTGCAGAGAGGAACGCATGCCTCTACGCATTTGAGTATGCTGAACACTTGATAATGTTAGAAATTGGTCTATATGGTATGCCAGACATACTCTATCTCACAAATTTTGGATCGATCAATATTGTCAAAAAAATGCAAGCTACAACACTGAAGGAAAATGCATTCTCTGGCAATTTAGTTTCCTATCGCTTACAGCGCATGAGTGTATATCAAGCATATGGAGAGGATGCGTGTGACCAAAACAATTTCATTCAAAGCTTGTCTCATTACCCAACTCGCTCAACCTGCTCAACGCGTAATAACCCTTTTCTTCTCGGTCAACAGGTATGGAACTGATGTTGACCCATGCATCTCTTGTTTGGCCAGGGCTCCATTTCTCTCAAAAATATTCCGAATGAATGAATGATCAAACTAACTGCATAAACATAAGGAAGCGATAGAATTCCATCACTCCATTTCTAATGCACATAATGACAGTCCACGTCTATGTGTTTGGTATGCTCATGAAAAACTGGATGCCTAGCAAGCTGCATGGCGCTCTTATTATAACAACAAAGTGGATTAGGACCCTGCAATTGAGCCTCACGATCCGATAGGAGGAGCTAGCGAAGCCAAACTATCTCTGTGTTTCATGCTATTTGTTTCTCAGGAAGCATTAACTGTTGTTTTCAAGTTGTGAGAGGTGCACTATTCATTAGACACTCACATACTAGGGAACATGACCACCCTTCTGCTTGAGATCCAAGGCGATGAAGAAAAACTGTCCCTTTGTCAACGCACACAATAATTCAAAAAGAGAAATCCTGAAATGCTATTTGGAAGAGTGTCATAAGATATCGACCTAGAGGCAGATACCGAGCCCTATTGAAACACAATGCCACGAATTTCTATGTATTTTTGAACTCTCATTCCCATTATTGTTGCTTGTGCAGAGATAGAGGAAACAACTCCCGGGGAAGGACAGGAGGAAAACACGAAGGAAGACGAGGAGGCGACGAACCTATGGCAAGAGAAACGAGAAACCTTTGCTGGTTGGGAGATCCTATTGCTTGGAGTAGTACGACATAAATTTCTGGCCCATTCCTCTAAGGCTTTCTGGTTACTGGTCTGCAATAATGAATAGTCGGTGATTGGGGTGAATATAAATATTTTCAAGATTAATTTGTTTGTTTAAATTATTTTATTTATTTTTGTTTGTTTATATTTTTTTGGTTCGTTTTTTTTAGGATGGTATGTTTTGCAGGGATGCAGCTCTTTTTTGTTTAAAGTGTATAATGCTGTCATTCAAATGCAGAAAACTTGATGAGGATTATCTTTCTGCATTACTTTCATATACCTGAAGCAATTTTCCTGCAATCCCGACAATACTCCTTTTACGAGCCTTGAAACAAGATGCCAAAGCATGCTGAAATGATGATTCTGATTTTGTGTCTTATTTTCGTGGGAATTATCCGAATAAAACTAAGTCCATACAAATTATAAAACTATGAATGGAAAATACATACAAATTGTAAAATTATAAAAATTGCAAATGGACATTTCATTCACTTCCTAAAAATAATACGAATGCATGTTTTTTTTTACGCTTCACGTCAAAATTGCTTTTCTGAAGTCACTTCCTGTAGCAATCAATGATTCCACCTGCGCAACAAAAAAGGTATACAAATGGATGTAGCTACGCGTTGAACAGTTGCGCGTTGAACAACCATTTGAGTATAGCTGCGCATTGCACAGCCTGCGCATTGAAGAGCCATTTGAGTGTAGCTGCGCGTGCCTGCTACTTCCATGAATGTAGTTGCGTGTTGAACAACCTGCAATTCCGTTGCTACTTGCCTAACATTTTGGCGTCTCGAAGGTTGATTATGCAAAGAAGCAATTGTGATTAATGCCCCAAATCAATGAAACTCCTACTCTGAACATTCGATAGTGGATCTCAGCCACGCATTTACACTTTCCGAATTTTGGAGACCATATTGCTCTTACAAATTGTAAAAATAGGCATTCTCTAATTCTTGAACACAATGTGCTTAATGTTAATTTGTCTTTCTTAAAGTCACTTCATGCAGTAATTGATGATTACACGAGCGCAAGGACACAGGTATACAAATGCATTTTATTTTTCTTCGCTTTGCCCCATTTTTACTTATTTTTGCATTCTATGATGCTCTCACGACATTTAAGTGCAGGATTGGTACTAAGTATGATTGCAGGAATGAAGACGCTCGCATTCCATGATGAAGCGATTTTCAAAAATCACAAAATCTTTTGAGAAAAATGCTATGATAAGCCAACTTGAAGGAGTTGTTACACCTCATGAACATCATGACGCTTGATGTTACATATAAACCTTTCATAACCCATTTGCGTCATGCATGTTTACCCCCATTTATCCTTCAAACACGCGTTAGTCATCCACATTTTAAAGTCCAGTCTCCCTTGCCTTCTCCTTCCCAACTTATCGCACATCTATTTTTCTGAGCAACATACATCATTTCCTTTATCTTTTCAGTTCATTTTTTCCTTCTTTCTCTATGCCAGTTTTCCTTCTGAATAAAACTAGTCACCTCCTTTTCCACAATTACACTTCCTTGATTTCATTTCCATAAACCCTATCACTGTTGAAATCTTTGTTATAGTCCTACCAACTCTTTTTATAAAAACTCGCGTTGACTGATGTGGGATTCCTTAAGGCCCACCTTTCAACAGTCTTGCCCCATCGACGTCAGTACCTTATCTAGGATATAGACTAGAGTCCATTTTGAGTACCTAGAGGCTTGCATGCCTTAATGGAAAGTTCTCTCGCTGACGATCATGGGAATGCCTCAAATGTCCCTTGATCATCAGATCTTGCAAGTGGCTCAACCTTAGCACATCCATTCGCACTTTGCAAGATGTACTCGGTTACCTTGGAACTCATTAACATCAATGGTGAGTTGCCTCGCACTGGTTAACGACATTCATCAATGGTCGGTAATCCAGTGATTTCTCTTCATGCTCGACATCGACACATCCATTCGCATGATTAGAATTGTACCATCAGGTTTGTAGCGGATGAAGACTATACACTTTTTCTTGATTCGCTCAGCAGTTACAGCAACTTGAATTCATCTATGAGAGTCTGACAGTTCCACAACACCAGTTCAGATTCCTCCACTTCCCATTCTCTGATTCCGCAGTGATAGTCGTTGCAGTTCCCGCAGTTGCTGTTACAACCATCATTGTTATAGCAGTCACTGCTACTGCAGTTACATCAGTTCCGACAGTTGTTGTTTTAGCAGTTCCAACAGTTACAGTAGTGCTGCTACAGTAGCAGTCACCTTTCACATGCTCCTACAGCAGTGCCATCTTTCATGTTACAAGCAACGACGCCATTCACAGCTACATTTTCATGATCCTACACTAGTGACACCTTCCATCTTCCAGCAGTCGCAGTCACATTTTCTTTGTGCCCGCCGATACAGTAGTTGCAGCTACAGTACCAATCACAATTTCCTGATCTAGCATCCGCAACAACTACATTCCTATTGCATAGTTCATCTACATTTTGGGTGAGTGAAGGTATGTTGTTTTCTAAGCTTTAATCATGAAATTCCTTCTATGCTGACTTGAATATTTTGGAAAATTCCTCACCACACTTCATTTCCTTTTCCCTTCCATGACCTACACTATGTTGCATGAGGGCATGCAACCAATTGAGTTGGGGGGAGAAGGGAACTATCGTCATAATCACCACATTTTTCCATTATCATCATTCCATTTTCATCCCATTTACCATTCCCAAAAATTTCTTTTCCAACGATCCCCTGATGCACTTTACTTCTTGCATTGATATACATTGGCATGATTCATACTAGATTGAGAAAAGGATTTCTTATACTCAGTGATGCTCTCTTATGCACATTGATAGCTTATGATTTCCAGTGAAGTGTGTGTTTACAATTATTATCATAACAGCAATTGAAAAAAAAATAATGAAATGAATGTTGATTAACACAAGAACCAACATTCTTATATTAATGGTTGTTACACAAGAACCAACCATAAGAAAATGAATGTTGATTAACACAAGAACCAACATTCTTACATTCAGGGTTGTTACACAAGAACTAACCAAAGGAAAATGCCAGCTGTTACTCATGAGCTATTATATCTTGGAAACATTCATCATTAAAAAGGCATCATCAATCAAAGCCAAAGTTTAGATGCCAAAGGTTCTTCAGAAGATCCATGCATGGTTGCATGAGGACATGCAACACCTTGAGTTGGGGGGTATGCCAGGACTCAGAAATGTCCCTTTTTCATCCACTTTATCTTCCACCATTCCTCACATTTCATCATCCCATTAACCTTTTATCATACCATTTCCATACATATATGTGGGTTTCACCTTATTATTTTCCACTTTATTCATTTTAGTATTAAGAGTGAATTTATGATTAAATATTAGAAAATATACATGTTTTTCATATATATATCTCAATTATGTGTGAGCTTTGTAATGTGTAGGAATATGTAAATGATTAATCCAAAGAGACTTCTCGAATATCTCTTACACCATTCCAAAGGAGATAGTTATTCAAGCCTATTCTTAAAGAGAAGATCATGGAAGATTTGGTTGGCATATCTTATCTAGGATTCATGAGGATTTGAAGGAACCATATCTTGTAATAAGAGGAAAGTGGTTGAGAGTAGTTGAGGGAATAGTGGATCTGTTCTTATCTTTTTCTTAAGGCTTCTCATGTATAAAGGAGAGAGCTCCCTCTCCATTCCATGAAGTTGTAATTAAGTTAGATTGAGCTTGTAGGAGGGTTGTAATGGAAGTGGATTGGATTGGATTTTGTACTTGTTAGATTAGTCTTTGATTTGAGATTCTTAATGTGATTCAAGCTTTCATTATCATGCTTTCATGTTTGTCATTTGATTATTGATTGGTGGATGTGATCTCACATATGTCATTGTTGTTAACTCTTCACATGTTGTATTTCCCTTACGCAATCTCATGTTTCCCTAGTTAGTGTTTCAATGCTTTCCTAGATTAGTTTGATTCAGTAATTTAGATTAAGTTAGATTAGATCTACTTCAGTCCTGCACAAATAGTGCACGTGCTTCGTCAGTTTACGTACCCTGGATTGACAAGTAAATAAATAGTTGGGAAACTGCACTACAACGGAATTAAAACGACATTAAAATGTAAGTGGCAATAGAGCATGAAGACACATGGAGACTATGGGGCCCACACTAGCTAGAATTCCTATGTTAAATGTTATCTTTCTCTTGCAAATTCGAATATATGGAAAGCCTAATGTTTTTGGATGTATTATAAGGCTAATATACTCTTCCATATACTTCATAGGTCGAATTTGGGATTAATTGTAACTTACATGGGAGAGGAAGAGCCAAATGGGAGTTTCATCGACACTTGACTAGATTCCCCTTACATTTATGACAGCTATGACACCAATGATGGAGATTCTATGACAATTATGACCCAATTCAGATCTAAAGGTTGAAATACTAACATACTAACATTTCAATCCTGACTAGAGCATCTTGTAGATCGAAATTGGGATTTGGAGAAGGCCAAGAGGCTCCTACTCCAATTTGGGAGAAGAGGGAAGGTGAAGAGAGAGGCCACATGGCATAACATGAGAAGCCACACCAATTTGAATTGGATTTGGTTTATGGATGGATTTGGAACCTTATAATACCAATAATTTTTATAAATTACAGGGATCATCCATGAGAATAAGCTTTTTCTCATTTGTGAAATTGTCATTTGTGAGTTGTGAGAGCTAGTGGATGACTAGTTTTCTTGCTTAAGTATATTTCGAGGGTGAAAGATTCCCATCCTAGTTGGTGTTTGGAAAGGCCACTCAGGTATTTCATGGAGCTTTAATGGATTCTTATTTGTAGGTGTAAGCTATAGGAAATCATGTGGATTCTTCTATTGCAGCACTCTCTCTCAACTATTTCCAGTTTTCACACCATATTCATGCCAATGGAAGGATTGCGCTTTGGGTGCGCTATTGATATTTTTTGGGAATATTATAATGCCTATTATCTTATTTTATGATGTATATCCTCTATATTTCATGTTCATAATAGTCTCAAGTCGAAATACTCAAAATAAGTCATGTAAAAATGTTGAACAATGAAGAAATAATGTCACTTCCCCACTATCTTGTTGTGAACCATTGTAATGCTGATGATTTCGAATTGGGAGAGTCTTTAATTGTGCATTTATGATTGGAATAAGTTCAATATTCTATTTTATTTATTCTCAGAAGGTTTCAAGTTGAAATTCTCAAGATTTGTATGTCAAAATGACTTTTAATGAGCAAGCAATGACCATTTTCACTCTATTTTGATATATGCCATGGTAATGCTTATTATTTCAAATGGAGGAATGTATATCTGATAAATATATGATGTGTGGACTGTAATTAATGTGTATTTCAAGTCTCATTTTTAGTACTTAAGAATTGGAATCCATTTTACTCATTTTTATTGCATTGGGAGAAGATTTGGTGCATTTTCCCCAAGGGTTGAAATTGTGACTTGGGAGTTGTTTTGGAAAGAGTCATAACAGACTGTATAAACTGAACCATTATGCATATGATACTTTGAAAATGTCCCTTACACATTTGTGAAGCCATTTCTGGAAATTGCCCAGGAGGAATTGGAGCCCGAATTTACTAGTAAAGGCTCCTACTTTGAACAGAACATTAAACAAGTTGTAGAAGTATTTGAGAGGTCAAAAAACATACATGAGCATGATATTTAAGTTATATTATCATTAATGTAATTTCAGATAAAATTTGGAAGCATTTGGTTCAATTTGGAGGTCTAGACATCAAAACTAGTCAAGAGCCAAAATTGTGAAAAAATTGGAAAATTTGGGAATTTTAATAAAATTCCAAAATGGGGACATTACAGTGGTATCAAAGCATTATCTTGGCACCTTATGTGGTATGATATTTATTATTACAAGAATTCAGGGACCACCATTATATATTGAAACCCAAAAGTGTATTTGTTGAAGAGGAAAAACAAAAGTAGGAGAAGAAGGCAATTTTTTTGGAAACTATGACTAGGCATGAAAAGAGAATCACATATGATGGTGAGGAGATAATAAAAAGCATGGAACCTATATTTGAGGAAATGACCAAGAATATTATTAAAGTATTTGAATTTTTGGCAATCCAAATTTGGGAAAAATATATTTAATTTAAGAAAACCAAGGAGAAAAATGCATCAGCTTGTTTGAAGGAGCAAAAGGAGGAGACCCATGAACCACCTAGTTCTGAAATAGGTGGAGTAGAAGAAGTAGTACATGAATATGATAAAAATTCACTCCCAAGTGACTCTGAAAAATATGAAGAGACATCACATGAGTATGAAGAAGCTTTTATTGAAAATAATGAAGATGATTTTGAGACACATGCTACTTTGGAAATGAAACAAAGAGCATCTACTGATGGATGCTTGAACAATGAACGTGTACCTACTGATGTGTGCTTACAAATCTATGTTGGTGACATAGATATAATATTTCAAAGTGTTTCTGCAAGCAAAAATTCCATTAAACATGAAAATGAATACCTTGTAGCAGTTGAAGAAGAAACAAGATCAACTTCCCCATCACCACTTGAGCTTCATGAAGTTGTTTCAAGCAAGAAGGAAGAAGATGAGGAGGTTCATTTGCAAGAGCCTCATTTTATTGAAGGGTCCTTAAATATGAATGAAAATTAGATCCATGAGGCCCTTAGAATACTCCATGGCACTCAAGCATTGGTATCAAATTCTTGTTGGAGAGCTACTTCCTTGGAGGAGCCATCATTCCTTGAAGACATGGAGAAGATTCAAAGAGCAATGTGCAACATCAAAGGTAATTTCATGTCTTTGCTTTTTGATAGAAAAAATTTCATTGAGCTTATTGAATGGTACATGAATCCTACTTGAAGAATAATGAATTTATTGATAAGCGCACAATTCAAAATGAGCAACTTCTTGAAAAGTTGCAAGACACTTGTTTTTCCTCCGATGTTTTAGATTTTCATAAGGTAGATTGCTTGGAGGATTCTAATGACATGATGGATCATGAGAAACATGAAAAATTGCAGGTTATTGATGTGATTGAGGATTATAGTGATGATATCCAATCACTAGTAATGGTGGGAGAGGAACTTGAGTTGCCTCTTGAAAATGGTTACTCAATTTTTGAAGAAGTGCATAATTCCACCACCTTGGAACCAACCCATGAGGAAATTTTTTCATTTTCCAGGGAGGTAAATAATCCTACCCATATGGATACTTCACATTATGAAAATGTTTCACTTACTGATCATTTGGGTGAGTTAGTTCTTTCTCCTACATCCTACACTTCTAAATTTTGCAGCAGTCATCCTAATGAAGTATGGGTGAAAGGTTTCTTTTTGATGGTGCTACATGAAGAGCATGGAAATTCTATTTCTCCTTTTGATGATGGAATTATTAGAGAACCATCTTATTTAAATTTGCAGCAACATCCTTTTTTAAATTATGATTATACACATATACATGGGTGCACCTATGTTGTTCATTTGAGTCACTTGAAGACTCATGGTCTTTCTTGCTCAATACTTGGTTCATTTGATGTTGGAGGAACTTCATCCAACACTTGGGTGAAGAGGGATATGATTGAGGAACATTATTATTGGCAGCAACATTCTCTATTATTTCATGATGATATACATATTCATGGGTGTATTGATGAGACTTCTTTGAGACACTTGTGTTTTATTTGCTCCTTATTTGGTTCATATTTTGGTGGAGGTGCTTCATTCACTTCTTGGATGAAAGAAAAAATGGCTGATTATTTTTTTGATGCATATTACATTATTTGGGAGAAAAATTATAGGACATGGGATCCTCACCTATTTCATTGGAGCAGATTTGATTGGTCACTTGAAGCATGTACGCACTTGGCAAATGGTAGTCTACTCACTGGAAGGTATAAGCACTTTCATGATTTCTTGGTGAGGCACTTCGTTGATGTACATTATTATTATGTTGTTATATAATTTGATGATATATATTATGCACTCATGATGTTTGGAAGAGTGCATACAAGAAAATGGGATCCAGGAATTCTCTTTCCAAATGGTATCGTTTGGAGAGCACTCTTAATTGTTGGAGTGCAATGCAAGCAATGGGACCCTGGGATAGTTTTTAGTCCCATTGATTTCAAATTGTTTGGGAGACAAGCAGTATGGGAGATGGATTCCCCACTTAATAAGGTGATGTTAATCAGATTAGTGCAGTAGCAAGCATGGTGGTTCCTCTTTGAAATATTCATGGTATCTCAAAGATTCAAAGTGGGTAGCTTAGTGGCAACTTTAAAGAATCATACAGAAAGCAGGTTCTTCAACAACCATGTTTGAAATTGCTTGAGGACAAGCATTATTGGGAAGGGAGGATTTGTAATGTCCAAAATTTGGAATTGGGTCACAATGGCCAAATCACATTTTCCATATTCATGAAAGTTGTAAAATGGATGCTAAAAGTCAAATAATTGCCAAGGAGGAAAATCACTAGTCTCTTAGGTTGGGGGTGGAAGCGTTGAGATTTGGAATAAGGGGGATAATAAATGATGTTTAGACATTAGAAGGGGATAAATATTTAATAATTGATATTATTAAATAAATACAAGAGAAAATGGAAGTGGCAATAGAGCATGAAGACACATGGAGACTATAGGGCCCACACTAGCTAGAAATCCTATGTTAAATGGTATCTTTCTCTTGCAAATTTGAATATATGGAAAGCCTAATGTTTTTGTGAGTAAATGGATTGGGCATGCATTCCCCAGCATTTACTTTCCCTACAAGTCAGAAAAACGTTTTCCAAAATTTGATGACTTCTTCAATTTGAATTTCTGACTACCATTTGGTTTTTCTCCATTAGCCCCAAAGGTTAAATAATTCCCCCTTCCTATTCCTTAGGAAAATCATGCCCTTTTAATTATGGTTGCATTGACATAACTGGTTGTGGGTATTTTAATTAAAATGCATAATTACATGATGCCAAAAATTATAATGTGTCGGCTAGCACGAAATACCATCGGCAACGATTTTAATCATCAGAACATAAAACATTAAATTGATGGTGGGGATTTTTCATTTAGCTCCACACGACGATTAATTACAATATATATATCATATACATTTAATGCAAACGGGGTCAAAACCAGGGTGTTACAAATAAAATCAGTTTAGTTTCTAGAGTCTCTTGGTTTTTTATAGAAAAGAAAATGGGAAATACATAGATATCAAGATTGAAAAGCATTTTGGAGGTTTATTCAGAACTTCCACCTCATGGAAAAAGACCAATAGCTCTAGTTCCTATATCAACAATGCAATGGAGAGGAGGCAAGTTTTTTTCTTCAGTTGGTAGAAGCTATCGGATGTAGTTGAGAACAAAGACAATGAAGGAGATCATGGCATTGTCTCCTCTCTCGTGAAACTCATCCACATCAAGATCTTAAGGCAAGCCTTGTTTTCTGTATTTCATGGAAAAAAGGTACACAGTTAGAATAAATTTTGAAATAGGTTAATTATTCTTCAATTTCCATATGTAAATTGTATTATTGTTCTCTACTCTATTTCAAGATGGAAGATAATGCACGTCGAGACCCCATACTTTATCCATAATTAAAAACTTCTAGTCCCTATGGAATTTGAGCAAAAGATTACCCTTTTACCTCTTTGAAGAACACAGTGAGTTACGAAGGAAGTGCCCAGTGGGTGAAGGAAACTCCCAGTCCATCGAGATCATTCCCAAGTAAGAGCATCGTTCCTATTTAGAGACAAACAATAGATTTTATATTTGGATACAACACTTATTTACTTGCTGAATTAACCTTACTTAACTTACCCAAAGATGACATGTCTTTCCTTTATTAGAATGCTTCCATATCATCTAAGTCATAGTATATTATCTGACTGACTGTAGGGAAGATAATTAGTAAAAACTCACTATCTTGTGACCAAATGGATACCAAAAGGATAGCAATATATTTATAAATTAGACGTAAAGTAGAGGAGGAAACTCTCTTCCAATCTTTAAGGTTTGGATGCAATGGATGTGAGTCTAGAATAAATCAGTATACTATATGCAATTCCCAATTAGTAGTGATTTCATATGAGGAGTATATCTCATTGATATTAAAACAAAGAGGAGAGCGGAGATGTAACATATCATTGGGTATAATGTATATGTATGTGTTGTTGCTTGTAGAGGGTATGGCCAATATAAGCTTTATTTTTGTGTTAATGTTCACCAAATGCATGTGTATGTCTTCCTCATATGCTTCTATGTCGATAAGTAAGTGAATAGATGTATTGTGTGAAGGAAGGGGCAAGTGTTAGTGTTCACTGCATGCATTGAAAAAGGAATGGAATAGGGAAATTGGGTGTAAACTAGGTTTTTGTTTGTGATTCCCCAAAGCGTAGAGCCTTCACAAGACCTCACACACATATTTTTGGGTATATTTGCGGCTACCCCAATACAATTACCTTGAATAACAAGTGTGGTACTTGCAAACTCAAACAATTCCACTTCATAGAGGCTTCTTTGGTTTTATAATATGCAACTTAATCCCATCCTCATTATCCAAAGAAAAAAAACCCTTGTATGAATTATTAAAGTTTTTGTAGTGTTGAATCATATGAATATGAAGATTTGAGAGATAAGTTTTAGAAGTTTTTGTTTAAAAAATAGGGATTGGGTAGATAAATCTTGAAAAAATCTGGGACAAGTTTCACTTTCTTAAAATTATAAAAATATTTTTTTGAGTTATGTTGGTTTTAAGATCTGAGTTGGGAATAGATGTAATATGATTGGTAAAAATAATAATTATATGTTTATTTTGGAGATAGAACAATACAATTTGAAAGTTTGTATTTAAACATTGTATCTTGTTAATGTAATAATTATGGAGCTATTGCCTTCTTTAGTACTATAAATTTGATTGAAAATATAATATTTATTTAGTAATTTTTTATGAAATATATAATTAATTTATATTTGTTAATTAAAATGTGATTTCTTTAAAATCCTTTCAAAGTGGCATAAATATATACCCTTCTAATTGAAATTAAGACTAGCCCTTCAAATTTGATACTTGACATTGGCATGGTTTGTATTTGCAAGTTCGTCCACACATATTAATGAGGTATGATGAAAGGTCTTCACTGATGAGATTTTCACACATGCATAATTTAGGAACAGTCTCACCTAAGCTCGCATTAGGGTGGCATCACCTAGCTCACTAAGCCCCGTCTCACGCACATGGAATTTAAACCAGTCTGTTGTAGTCCTGTATTATTCTAGGGTGAATTTGAATGATTCAAGCTTAATCAAATGCCATGCATGCTTGTTGATTTGTTTCTATTGATTCTCTTACCCTTTGTCCATATAGAATTTGCATGTTACATGCTCCTTGCTTTGTTTCTATTGATGCTCTTACCCTTGCTTATACATGCACCGGTTTCGTATTTAAAATGTTATTTTCATGTTGCATGCTTCTTTCTTTGTTGCTATTGATGTTCCTTCCCTTTCTTATGCTCCAAATAACTAAATTCAACTGACCCCTTATAAAAACATATTAAGCATGGATCAGTAGCGAGTTTAACAGAGCGACGACAGAAGCAAAGAAAGCAAGAGAATTTGGTCATGTGGGCCTTGGTTCTAGCAAGAAAAAAGGCGAAGCTAACTCCAAATATTTCAGCCTCATACCGAGATCATAATAAAGACCTATATGTATCCAAGCTAGCACCTATTAATTCTGTTGATGGAATGGATTAAGTTGTTGATGACCCTGCCTTTTCATTAGTATTGAAAAGCTAAAATTTACTAATGAAAAGATAATGCTAGCCATTGGAATCAAGGCAAATAATTATACTTTAGTGGTATTTTTTATTGAATAATGGGAGCATTAGCATTAGCATTGAATGCAACCAGTTCTTTGTTATTGAGTAACGCCAACATTTGGATTCAAGGCAAACAATTTTATTTGATAATTCAAAATTTTTAATTAGCAATACTAGCTAATTATATATATCTATGTCTATTATATATCTAATTATATATATCTATGTCCTTTTAAAAAAAAACTACCAATTTTATTGAATGATTATATATATCTATGTCCTTTTTAAAAAAAAGCTACCAATTTTATTATTCGATGATTGGAAATTTTAATTAGCTAGTCAGTCATTGAAGCATTCATTGATCCAGTGCCAATATATTTGGTTGACTCAGCAGCAGCTATGCCAGGAGCCACCATGATAGCAGAAGCAGAGACGAGGATAGTGAAAGACACATGAGCAGTTCTAGGTTCAGATGAAGCAGCCGTTTCAGCAGCACCAACAGCAAGACCCATAGGAAGAGATCCAAACCCATATACAACAGCAAATTGAGATCTAAAGAGGAGCAACACTATAAGCATAGGAATGGCCTAGCAGTGAGAAATAAAGTAGATCCAGCAATAGCACCACCAGTAGCATTGTATATATATAATATCTATCTATTTAAGTTGAAGTAGTACGAGCATTTAAAGATGTAGAAATTCCAGGAGCATTCAAAATTCCAATTCCAGAAGCTTTACCCTTGCTTCATGGAAGCAAGCATTATTGATCAACAATCACCAGCACCAAGTAGGAAAGCTTAAGAACCTGACACGGGGACTTCACTTAGTGAACCTGTCACATAGCACGTGCGATCATGGGATATTAAAGAATACCCTTAATTTCTAGAGATATTGACCCAAACTCTTTTTGTTGAAACCCCCTCCCAATACACAAAACCTCCTCCCCACCCATTTTTATACCTCAATCCTTATAAACCACCCTACCCACCCCCACCTTAAACCCCTCATACCCCTATTACTTGCAATATATTGGTTCAATTTTTGATAATTTTAAAACCCACAATATGAACTAACATGATAGGATATTGGTCAACAAGTGAAGTCCCCGTGGAACCTGACAAGCATATAAACCTTTTCTCTTTTTATGCATAAATCATCCGTCCATGGAACCACCTCACCTCACAAAACTAGAAGTCCTTTTTAAAAAAAGCTACCAATTTTATTGAATGATTATATATATCTATGTCCTTTTAAAAAAAAACTACCAATTTTATTATTCGACGATTGGAAATTTTAATTAGAAATACTAGCTAATTATATATATCTATGTTCTTTAAAAAAAAGCTGCATTTAGCTAATTATATATATCTATGTTCTTTTTAAAAAAAACTACGGTTGCACAAAATTATTTGTTTGTGGTGTTTATTGTTTTGGTTGACGTTCATTCTATATAATGATTCTCCACCCAGTTCACCTCTGAGAAATAAATCCACAGGGAAGTGTTTATCCTGTGTATATTCACAGCAATGTTCTATGGTTACACAAACTGAGAAATATAGAAAACATGAAAAGGAGTGGGCTAATTGCATTTTGAAGTGACTGGGAATTTGGAAAGGATGACTGAGAATTCATTTTGAAGTGGTTGGACGTATGTCGCCAATGTGGAAGATTCTCGATAAATGTAGAAATTATTGGAGAAACAACTAATTATAGACATTCAGAGAATTAAATAGTCTATTCATTAATTTTGATTAATGAAGATTCGAATATCGTGTACTTGAGTTATTGGATTATCCTTGGGTCAATACCTTAATTTCTCTCTCAACTAAAACGTACACCAGATTATGAGACATGTCTTGTATGTTGTGATATACTCAACCAATTTTCCAGGAAAATCTTTGAATTCATTGCCACGAAGCTAACCTTCAGCTGAATTTTAATGATCATTAAAAACAATGGAATATTTCAGGTCATAAATGGAAATCTGGTGACTTTTTTTGACACATTTATAGAGCTGATGGATGAGTCTTTAGCCGCCTATATTTCACAATTCCCTCTTGTTCTCACACTTCACTAACTAGAACGTATTGTCTTGCAGAGGCCTATCATTTCCACTCCCTGCCTTAAAGATTTAATAATTGGTATTCATGGCATGCACGTTTTGACTATGAATTGTCCCAGACTTCAAAGTTAAGGATCTTGAGAAGAGTGAGGGACTTAGGAGTGAATGGGTTGTTGTTTCGCGAGGTATCTCGACTATCAAACAATTGGAAATGCATCTTGGTAATAATTTAAATGTCTTGTTGTTGGATTCAAGTACCGGTCAAGGAGAATATAATTGTTTGGCAAACACATTTCTTGAGATAATGGGAAACTTGAAATCTCTAAAGGCGCTTGAAATCCATTTTCTTTCTTTCATTGGAGACCAAAGAATGGTTTTTCCTGTTCTCAACCTACTTGGGAGGCTTCCCAATCTAGAATGTTTCGCCCTGAAGGAACACCTTATTCTGGCAAGAAATATTTTTTCTCTATATTGTTAGAAATATATATATATTTTTATTATCATTATCAATATAAAATACATATGAAACATGAATTTGATTTTTCCCTGTATATGCATCAAAGCATGGAGGTTTAAATAATTTTAGCTTCTCAACATTTATCCTTGAATTTGAATTTATCATCCGTCACCACTGAAATTATTATGCATGGTCAAACCATGCATGCATAAGTATTTCAGTCACTAGAAATACATATCAACAAATGTGATGAGGCAGAAATGGGTTTTATGAGATGCCTGCTCCAAAGATCTCCGCACCTCAAAAGCTTAAAAACAAGTGAATAATTCAGGTCATAAATGGAAATCTGGTGACTTTTTTTGACACGTTTATCATCATTTGACATTTGTAATCATAATAATTTGATGGTGTCATTTTCATTTTTTTTTTATTTTGATATCGAAGACCATGTCATTATGATATTGGATTTCTCACATTTTCAAAATTTCAACTACCTAGAGAAAAGTGGGACATATCGAGAGCCAAAAACAAAGGAAACATAATTTTATAGACACCATCTAGAATTATGATGAATAAGACAAGTGGATGTTTGCATGCATAATAAACGGTGGATATGATAAGTAGACGTTTTTTCAGAATATGTTCAAATTTCTTAGCATTTGCCATCATCACTGTGTGAATGCTCTATCGGGATTCTTTGAGCATTTATGCTTACCATTCAAGCAAGTGGGCCTCTATTTTTTAACG
>LPNX011135477.1:10000-15522 GCA_001517045.1 Pseudotsuga menziesii | reverse complement strand
AGCTGCAATACTTCACAATTCTTCGAAATTGGAAATCGTGTGATACTTGGTAGGTTGTGGTGTGAAACATTTGCAATTCTCATCTTTTCTACAAATTTGACTAGCTATCATATTATCAGTTTTTTACTTTATTAATTACATTGTTCTATTTATTGGGTCATATTTTACTCCCCAATACTATTATGTCCGGTATTCCATTATCCGACACTACAAATTGATTAGTCACCCCTACAATCATTGCTGGATGATTATTATCATTATATTATTATTTTATTTAGCATCATATTTTATTATACTAAGATGCCTTAGGGATTATGCACAACACTTCTAATTCTTATCTTTCATGTGCTTCAAAGCCTATGCTCAACACAAAAAAATTATAATTCATGTGCTCTAAAGCTGGTACTCAACACAAACATCAAATACTCATGTGCTCCATAGCTCGTGCTTACCACAAATTCAAAGCACTCATGTGCTCCATAGCTCGCTCTCAACACAAAATATCCTCTAGCATGTGATTTAGGGTTCATGCCCAACACATTCATAGAACTCATTCCTGCAACCAGTCTTCTGCACATCTATATAAATAATCATCTCACTACATGTATTTTAAGGTAAATCACATAATATAGTGTGTATATCATCCTACGATAGAGAAATTGTCCACCAAAGCCCATGCCCACCATACACAATCGCATACATGCTAAATAAAACATATGCTTTGGCTTACTCCCAATATCTCTAATAAATCATCATACTCATGTGTTGTGGGGTCTTACGCCCAATATACAAAATATAAACACTGAATCAATATCATATGCAGATGGGAGTTATTCCCATTAGTGTTGGTTGCATTTGTTACTGTTTTTTAATGAGTTAAAAAAATATATTATTAATTTTGAAATGGATGTAGATGAAGGGTTGGTGTAAGGGCCATGCAAGAGTGGTGATAGGGTTACCTCCTCTCAAGTTCATTCTTACTCTATACTCAGATGAGGAACTATATGCTAAGCTCCATTTATTAGAAAAAAAAGTATATTTTATATAACTGCAATTATACTAATGCTACTAGAATTTCCTTTGTGCATGTATATAATGGTGTGAGTGATTTAATATGTGCACTGGATTCATTTCTTCAGAATCAAGGTATGTCTTGTTTTCTAGTCTTCCAAAGGGAAGAGTTATAGGGTTATTGTGCTCAGGGTTTTGGGGAAAGAGGGATTTAGTGCCTATATCATATTTAAGATAAGTTTATTTAATGAAATGTTGGGTTTTTAATTCTAATAGAGAATCCATTATGATTTGGTTAAATATACTGCAGGGTGATTGGCATACAACCACCGTTCTTAGCGCCTCCAATTTGCCGTAGATGGTGTTTGTATCCTAGGCACACCAAAGGCTAGACATTAGTAACATCATAAGAAAGAAAAGAGAACCCAATGAAAATGTGCAAACATGGTTTAAATAAGGCACCTGACAATGCACTCATACAAGTAAGCCATCCGGATCATATCTGGTGTCAATAGTGTCCATCAATCTTTCGTGCTCTATATGAGGTAGCAAGTATCATACATGTGACCTATTTTTGTGAGCAAGTGTGCGGAGCTTGATGTTTGTACCAACTACTAGGTTGGTGAAGTGGTATACAATAGCTCCTGGTCTATAATCCTGATATACATACCCACCCTTCCTTTTCTATTTTGCTGCAAGTGTCAAGTACTCCCCTTTTATAACCATCGAGCCGGTTGGGAATTCAATATTTTCATCATCTGTAACAGGTTCTAGAAGGGTTTGTTTCCCCTATAAGCAACGTGCCAACCAATAGTGCTTAACATGAGGTTCAGTGTGATGAGAACCCCTACAATGTTTTAACACATCCTTCATGTTAGAAGAAGGCCTAGTGTTATCATGCCAAAACGTTTTCACTAGGCCCTTCACTGCTTCGACTAACTTCATGTCTTTGTGGGGCAGTCTATCGCTAAACACCCATAATGTTTCCATTTGTCCCTCTACATCAAGGTTGTCTTCTCTTACTGAATATTTTTTAAGAGTCTTTGGATGTAAAGGAACAATTTCTGATGTGAATTTAAGTAAACGACGTTGCCTTGTGGATCTACATACAATTGATTCAGCCAATACACGACGAGCCACATTACAGTCTTTTGAACGAGGTTTTTTACCAATCGATGTGAATGCAGCAGCAAGAGATTTAACAATGTGATTACTTGATTCCATATTCTTCATTGTTGTTATGCCTAAATTTATTCAAACAGTTGCCATATTTCTAGATTTAAGCAAAGCTAAAAACAGTTGGCATTTACCGGCTTTGGATTTGTTATCAAAATATTGTTTCATTATTTGAGAAGAATGACGAAGGATAGTGCGTTTAGCCACCTTACCTTCCATGGAAGTCAATCTGCTCTCATCCACTTGTATTCATTTAGGAGTTCTCTTTCATTTTGATGAAAAATTTCTTGCCGTTTGAAATGTTGGAGTTACGTTTACATCCACTACGGGCTCACAACTTCGATTAGGAGATTGAACCACCGAACATGGTTGTTGCTGAGTCACATTTTCATCTGGGGTAACATAATTATTGAACTGTTCAGAAGATTGACCATCTACTAATGGATGAATAATATCAACTTCCTTATAACCAGCTTCTTTTAAGGTTGCATTATCTTCCTTAGCCTCTAGGTCAGGTATCTCTTGAGGGGGAATGGGAACTATTTGCTCATCTAATGAATGCCGACGATTTCTTGAATCTTCCCTTTTTTTTTGCTTTTTATTTTCTGCTTCTTTCGGTGTAAGCACCTTCCTTGCTAACTTTCTTCCTCTATTACGTACATTCCCCATTGAAATCCACCCAAAACTGTACAAAACTATGCAATTATGTAAGTAATGATAAAAATTTGCATGTCCAACAATTCTCTGTGCGCGGGTTCAGACGAATTATGTCTTTTGATACGTTAAAGGTGGTCAACACAACGCCACCCTACATTTTCTATAAAACATAAATCGCACCTGTGATATATCGCATATGCGATATTGAATTGTAGGCTTTTTATGGGGGAAAAGGGTTTTCCATATCGCATATGCGATATATCATATATGTGATATATTGCATATATGATATATCGCATATGCGATTTAGTTCTCAATGAAAATGTGTTAAATTTACATTGTGATCTTTTTTTTTTTTGTACCTTTTCCACCTCGGGATTCTTACCTTTTCCTCTAATTGTTGTATGCTTACATCTTCTTTTTCTTTTAGCATCAGATCTAGATAGATTTGGTGATTTGGGTTGCATAAGAAAAAATATGTACATCCATTTTTCCATCTCCCCATCCTTATCCTTTTATATATATATATTTTAAAATATGATCCATACATCCATGGAAATATGCACTTAGATAGTTTTGTATGCATATTATGCATAAACATACATGCACATATACATAATCAAATAGTTATTTTATACAACAATAACTCTAATTATTTGAGCAATAACTCTAATTATTTGAAGATAAAATAACTTTAATTATTTGAAAATAAAATAACTGGAATCAAAATAAATCTCAAACAAGTCCCTACACATAATTAAAAGTGAACTTTAAGACAAACATCCATGGAATCTATTGGTTTATTGGCTTAAAATAACCTTAATGTTTTTGTTTAGTTAAAATAGTAACTGAACATGAAGAACTTTCTTATACTAAGTAGTTGCAAGTCTTATTCTTTGTTTTTGTTTCATTAAAATATTAATTGGATATGAAGAACTTTCTTGAAGACTTATTCTTTGTTCAGATCAATAGATTTCATTATCTCGGAAGCTAAACATTCAGTTGTTAGCAAGATGATGATGATGAGGATGAGGGTGATGGTGATGATGAGGAGGATGATGACTATGATGATGATGATGAGGATGAGGGTGATGGTGATGATGAGGATGAGGGTGATGGTGACGATGGTGATGATGAGGATGAGGGTGACGATGAAGATGATGGTGAACAATGATGGTGATGATGAGGAGGATGATGAGGCAGTCGATGACGATGATGACCATGATGATGATGATGACCATGATGATGATGATGATGACAATGATGATGATGATGAACATGGTGATGATGATGAGGATGAGGGTGATGAACGATGATGATTATGAGGGTGATGAGGATGAGGATGATGAGGGTGATGAACGTGATGATGATGACCATGATGATGAGCATGATGACAATGACCATGATAATGATGATGACCATGATGACCATGATGATGATGATGACCATGATGACGATGACCATGATGATGATGATGATGATGATGATGACCATGATGATGATGATGACAATGATGATGATGTTGAGGATGAGGGTGTCAATGAAGATGATGACCATGATGATGATGACAATGATGCATCTGATGATGATGAGGGTGATGAACGTGATGATGATCATGATGATGATTATGATGATGAAGATGATGAGGATGCTGATGATGTTGAGGATGAGGCTGTCGATGAAGATGATCTGACCATGATGATGATGATGACAATGATGATGATGATGATGAAAATGATGATGATGATGACAATGATGATGATGTTGAGGATGAGGGTGTCAATGAAGATGATGATGGTGATGATGATGATGATGAGGATGAGGGTGATGAATGATGATGATGATGATGAGGATGAGGGTGATGAACAATGATGATGAGGATCGAGGTTGATGATGATGAGGATGAGGGTGATGATGAGGATGATGGTGATGAACGTGATGATGATGAGGATGATGATTATGATGATGATGATGATGTGGATGATGATGATGTTGAGGATGAGGCTGTCGATGAAGATGATCTGACCATGATGACCATGATGATGATCATGACCATGATGACGATGACGATGATGATGATGATGAGGATGATGTTTATGATGATGAGGAGGAGGAGGATGCTGATGATGTTGAGGATGAGGCTGTCGATGAAGATATCTGACCATGATGATGATGATGACCATGATGATGATGATGATGCTAATGATGACCATGATGATGATGATGAGGATGAGGGTGATGAACGATGATGATGAGGATGAGGATGAGGGTGATGAGCAATGATGATGAGGATCGAGGTTGATGATGATGAGGATGAGGGTGATGATGAATATGATGTTGAGGATGATGGTGATGATGAGGAGCTTGATCAGTATGATGATGATGAGGAGGAGGAGGATGGTGATGATGACCATGATGAAGCTGATGAGGATGAGGGTGATGATGATGAGGAGGAGGAGGAGGATGAGGATGATGATGATGATGATGAGGATGAGGATGAGGATGAGGATGACGATGAGGACGAGGGTGATGATGACCATGATGATGATGATGATGATGATGATGATGATGATGATGATGAGGGTCATGAATGCGATGATGATGAGGAGGAGGATTATGATGATGATGATGATGAGGATGCTGATGATGTTGAGGATGAGGGTGTCGATGAAGATGAT
>LPNX011135477.1:0-7500 GCA_001517045.1 Pseudotsuga menziesii | reverse complement strand
GATGATGATGATGATTAGGAAGAGGATGATGATGATGATGATGATTAGGAAGAGGATGATGATGATGATGATGATTAGGAAGAGGATGATGATGATGATGATGATTAGGAAGAGGATGATGATGATGATGATGATTAGGAAGAGGATGATGATGATGATGAGGATGACGATGATGATGATGAGGATGAGGATGAGGATGATGATGATGATGACCATGATGAAGTTGATGAGGATGAGGGTGATGCTGATGAGGAGGAGGAGAAGGATGAGGATGATGATGACAAGGAGGAGGATGAGGGCACGATGACATCTGATGATGATGATGATGACGATGATGACCATGATGATGCTGATGATGATGAGGGTGATGATGATGATGACGATGAGGATGAGGATGAGGGTGATGATGGTGATGATGAAGCTGATGAGGGTGATGGTGATGACAATGATGATGAACAATGATGATGATGAGGAGGAGGAGGAGGAGGATGACAATATGACGATGATGATGAAGATGAGGATAAGGGTGATGATGAGGAGGAGGAGGATGAGGGTGGTGATGATGATGAGGATGAGGGTGGTGAACAATGATGCTTTAGGACAAAAAATAATTAGTTTAAATTTACCTATATAGCACCATTAGAATTTACCTAGTTCAATTATGCTAGCAACATTAAAGAACTTCCATGAAGTAATCTATAGTGGGAACCCACCACCCATACAACTTCGAAGTAGCTAGTGACATTGTGAATCTAGAAGCCATAACACATAAATTAGGTCTAAATGTAATTCTATGTATCGCATATGCAATATGAATAATCCATAACGCATATGCAATATAACGTACATATATCAACTCACTAGGGCAAGTAGTTTTTTAGATCAACTCTGGTTTTATATTATTTCAGTTTTACTTTGCCACAGTATTAGTTCTCTTTCAGATTGGTTCTCTTTCAGTTCCATTTTTGTAGTACTCTACAACACTTTACTTAGTTTTGTTCCATATTTTCTATTTGCCCAAGTCCATACACGACATAGTTGTGTTTGCACAAAAGGCCTTCCTAGGGTTCAAGGTAGCTTCAAGATTTTTGTATTAATCCATATCACACCCTTCTGAGGGTTTCAATATCAATCCATTTGTGAGTGGATAAACAGTTCTCCTATCCCCAATGGTGCAAATATCCACCAGCAAGAGAGGAGGTTCACAAATCTAAAATAATACAGATTTCTCCTTCCATTTTATTTACAACAAGATGACGAATAACAACTGCATGGACATCCCCACATGCTCGCATCTTGTAGGAGAGGAAGTTCACAGATCTAAAAAAATATAGATCTCTCCCTCTAGTGTATTTACAACAAGATGTACACCAACAAATGTACAGGAATCCCTATGTGCTCACATATTAAACCATCTACATCATCATTATAATCTAGTTTCAACAAAGATCGGCACCTCTGGGTGAGTGCACAAAGATGAGGGTCTCTTTTGGCGCGTTAGATGCAATAGAAAACTGAAAAAACAGACATCTATCAACTTGTATAGATATTTTGAGACACTTACACAATGAATCTTGCGATGAGTAAAACACAAGAAATATAGGAAATTGAATGACCTTTCCAAATATATAATTTTTTTCTGTTTAAAATGCTGTTAACTATCTAAAGTTAGATATTTTTTAACGGGCACTTTTTATTTTTTGGACAAATTATAAGGTATATGTTTTTGTGGGTGCAGCGTCTGAGTGACTAAATGATGGAATAAACTTACAAAAATCGGTATACATATAGAGAACGTATAGTACTAGTGCACGACTATTTTTCCAATAATAAATATAATATTTTTAATTTTTTTATTTATTATCTAAGAGATCAAACCTCGAAAACGGTACGTCAATTGTGGGTGCAGCGTTTGAATGTATTAATGTAATTATTTGGAAATGGATTTTTTATAGCATGTAGAGCTCGGTGTTCTTTAGCGCACCATACAATTTTTTTTTAAAATGGTTGAGAAACGAAAGAGATATGGACGAAACACTAACAGTGTGTTTTTTGAGTTGAGGAGTGATGATAGAAGATAAATAAGAAAAAAATAGAAAAAATAATGTATTCTTGTTAAAATTTACATATTTGGAATCTGCAAAAAAAACCATATCTGTTTCTAAAATCTCATAAAAAATGGAGGTGTGCAGCATAATTAGACGAACGGCTAAACATGAGCACATTGAAAATTTGGATATAATGTTGAATTAGCCATGGTTTATCATACTCCAAGGCATAGGAATTTTGAATCCAAAGAAAAGTATGAAGCAAACACATAGGCATAAGAATTCCATGCAAGCATGGGTCGAGGCTTGGCCTTATCATTTGGAGGGAACACATTTTTAAATTTAAACAAAACAGGAGCGAGTTTTGACTTCATTCTACCATTGCATCTAAAAGGTCCCTCAACTTCTTGCACACACCCCTCTTCTAGTTTTTGGATTCTCCTCTTTGCAAGCATGGCTTCCAACATCAACAGGGAGGCAGGAAAGAAGGGAGGCTTTCCACTTAAATATGGAGGAATGGGATGTATGTGAGATCCACACTCCCCATTACATATTGGGAAATGTATTATGTAGATATATTAGTATAAATAATGAGTATCATTTATTATTCTTATTTTGGCCTCATCAATGAGGTCCCTTTGTAATGGTTATAGAAAGGCACTTGGCCTCCTAATGAAGATAACTTTTCTTGTGCAAGTCTTGTGTCTCTCTCTTTCTGTTTGTGTTTTGGGTGTGGTTTTAGGTCCGAGTGTTCTTTTGGGTTTCTCCATTGAGAGGTGAGGCTCTCCTAACCTCACCTATGATATTTTCTATTAGATCTATCAAGCCATGAACCGTAGATCAATGTTCCTTATAAACTACATAATGTATTTTTTTTTCTACACTCAAATATTAAATACATGTTTTTTCTTTGTAATCAAAATTGGGAGGAAAAATAAAACTAGCATCGAGGTGAAATTCATCATAATAGGGATGATTTTTGGGAACAATGGAGTAATGCTCTACCCCCAAATTTGTCCCCCCTCCACTAAATCTTTCTCATAAAACTTAGCAATGTTTATAAAATGAACAACTAAGAGAACTTTTGAGAATATATATACTTTGTCGTTTGTTATCCAAATAGAGTAAATGCAATGGTACAACTCATGGATAGAAGGAAATAAACCATCAAATCAACATATTGACACATTAGATCCTTAGTGCGAGAGTAGATCAAAGAATTCATGTTTTGATACTTTCAACATTGGAACTTTCTTTCTCAATAATATAAGCACTATGTGGATGGGTAGAAACAACTAAGGAGGGTTTGATGTTGATTGCGTCTTTGAAGGAACAAATCATTGAGAAATAAGGTATACCTTTACCCCATGCACCTCCATGAATTCGTAATACCAAGAAAGTCATTAAATCGATATAGATGCACAATATTTAGAAAGAAAACATAGGTTATTCAATTACTTACCAACACACAAAAGTAGTGGTTGAACTAAATGGATTCCGACTTTTATATGCATATTTTACTTTATGGGTTCACTAAGGATGATTAGATGATTTAAAATGTAATGTGATGGTAATCTGCTCAATAGATCTCACTAATATTTGATATGTCTCCCGATGGTCAATAAATTTCTCATATGTTCTATTAACGCATATGCGATATAACGCACATGTGATATAATGCACATGCGATATATCGCATATGCGATATGGATAAGCTATATCGAATATGCGTTATTTGAAAATTTAAATAATTGGCGGGATTAAGGTTTGGCATTAGGTTTAGAAGCAGCTTCAGAATACCGAACCTATTGGGTAGGACAAATAAACCAGGGCTATTGCTTGTCTTTTAGAACTCTATCAATATGCTCAGATTAGATCCCGTGTTTTGATATGACATACAAAATATTTTTTTATGAAAATGTACGATATTGTAGAGTACGAAATGACGATTCTGAATATATAATTTTTTCCTTCAAAACTATGTTTTATTTATTTATAATTATTTTTCTAAATGACACACGTTAGTTTTCGAGAATACATACATCGATTGTTTGTTATATAAATTTTGATTTCCATCACCATTTCCCATAAAAACTATATGGTGCACTAGACGCGATCAGGCTCTGTGATCTTATATTAAGAAATCAAGTATTTCATTAATTTTTTCCCCTAAAGTGTTGCACCCACACATAAGGTTTTAATTTCACGCTTTTCTGACTTCAATAATTAATAATAAATAAAACAATTCATGAAAAAATACGAATAAATAGTGTTGCACTAGGCCCATATGTATTTTATATGTCTACAAGAGTTTATCCCAAATGGACATCATTTACCTCATATATTGCTGCACCCGCACAAACATATATGTTAAGATGTGCTGAAAATTTGAAAACCCACTTTCACAGAAACTAATTTTATAATCATTTGCACACCTTTTCTATGCATAAACCCTTTATATTATGAAAGCTGATTCAATTACCTATCTTTTCTCCTTTTACTTCATCTTCAAATAAGTTAGGGAAGTACCCCTAATTGTCACCTAAAATCATAGTTTTTCGTTTATTCCAGTATTATGTGGCATCTAAAGTGTCCTTAAAGGAGTCCATGATTATGCATCAGCCCTTAAATAAAACGTTGCTTCCAAAATTTTGTTTGTTTTTTCCCAAAATACCTTGTTGTGAAAAGAGAAGCCTTCTCAAGTTCTCCCCATCTCGAGGAAACAAATTTTTAATGCTTCATTTTTTCGAACTATACTTTAAGTTTCTTAGGTTCATGCTAAAGTATAAATCTTTAATAGAAATTCTTTGACACATTGTTGTGTTACAGAACAAACATGAACGATTTGACGTCATAATAGGAGACCTCGTAGATCCTATGGAAGGAGACCCTTGTTATTAATTGTACATAAAATCTTTCGATGAGCTTGTTCTAAAGCCAAAGCTGAGCCACAAATTATTTTTTGTTACTGAGGTATAACATCACAATAAAATGGCTCAAATTATTATAGAGACTATTTCTTGAGTCTTCTTTTGCTGGGTCAGGTCGTACATCAATTAGGAAGATAAAGAATAGATTGATAATAATAAGTAATCCTTGTAGAAGTATTGTTTAGTTCTAGGCCTCTCATTGATAATTGCTAAATATATCAAATTAGAGGATAAATATCAAGTTAGAGGAGCCTTTGATTTTGAGAGTCCCCACTCACTAAAGTTTCTGAAATCAACGCAGCCCAACCAATAGTGTCATAGAATACGAATTCTAACACTATTAGAATACGACATAGCTACGGCTCACAATCTTCTCAATTTCGACAATTTTTCTTTAAATTTAAAATCAAATTAGCAGAATCGCCTTCAAAAACTATGTAGGGTTCAATGCGAGGGCTCAATACCCCAATGTCTATGCATGTATGCCGAGAAAACCTCAGTTACTATAGCTCTCGATTCCTAGTTGACAATAGATTTTAAAATAGAATTAACAAGTGCATTGGGTATACTCAACTAATGTGCTCATGTACTTGAGAGGTACAATGGAATAGCGATTGCCCTATTGTTTTGATGGACTTGTTTCATTGCTCTAATCCGTCCTCGCTCTGTTTCGACCAACCTCACCTCGAATAAACTACCTTATCACTAAGAAAGAAAATATGTATTTTATTTTGGTGCAACCTTCAGAAAAAGAAATTCAATATAAATATCTAAAGTCTTAGGAAATTCAATATAAATATCTAAAATCTTAGGAGAATGTTTGTATAAATAGATTCCATCCAAATTTGGCAAGAACTACCTTATTAATAAGAAAGAAAATATGTATTTTATTTTGGCCAAATTTTTGGGAAAATACATTAAATATAAATGTCTAGAATCTTACGGAGAATGTTTGCATAAAACAGATTCCTTCCAAATTTGGCAAGAATTCTTTTCTAAGCTTTGCTTAATCTGTGAGTGACTCTTTCAATTAGCTAATTCTTAATTCAATTACTCATATCACTCTGGATGGACTCAGGTTGGACCCGTAGGCATCTTAATGCACATGGAGGTATCCTCATCCCTATGCACCCAAAACATCCCCTATTTTTTTTTCTTGTGTATTAACCATATTTCATAGAAATTGGTCAAATAAAATTAAACGTGTGATTGAACAAATGTGGCGTCGACTCACATTCAATTATCTTTCATTATATTTTCACATTTATAAATATATTCCTACCACATTTATTAATAAGAAAGAAAATATGTATTTTATTTTGGTCAAATTTTTGGGAAAAGAAATTCAATATAAATGTCTAGAATCTTAGGGAGAATGTTTGCATAAAACAGATTCCTTCCAAATTTGGCAAGAATTCTTTTCTAAGCTTTGCTTAATCTGTGAGTGACTCTTCCAATTAGTTAATTCTTAATTCAATTACTGATATCACTTTGGATGGACTATGAAAGGTTGGACCCGCAGGCATCTTAATGCACACGGAGGTATCCTCATCCCTATGCACCCAAGACATCCCCTATTTTTTTTCTTGTGTATTAACCATATTTCATAGAAATTGGTCAAATAAAATTAAAAGTGTGATTGAACAAATGTGGCGTTGGCTCACATTCAATTATCTTTCATTATATTTTCACATTTATAAATATATTCCTACCACATTTTTTATGATGATGATGATTAAGGTCTAGTGAGACCAAGTTTGGTCTATCTAACCTTAAGAAGAATAATACTTGGTTTACTTTGAAATCTTGTGACCATGGTCAAAAAGCTTGGAATCCATAAATATATTCATACCACCTTCTTTATAGATAAATATAAATATACCACCTACTAACTATTAAATATGTGGTAAGCAGGACATTATAAAAAAAGTGATTTTCATCCTTAACACCTACAAACTCATATAAACAAAAACATGCCACCTATTAAACGCTATAATCCATAAATATATTTATACCACATTCTTTATGGATAAATATAAATATACCACCTATTAACTATTAAATCCGGAAACGATGTGGTAATTTTATTATTTTTAAAACTCTTTAAATTATTTATACCATCATAACAAACAGTTCAACGGCTGTAATTGAGGAAATATTTTAAGGTTAGACATGGCATCCTGGCAATGATCTTCAATTATGACCATCTTGATACGTCCAACGGCTATAAATGAGGATTTCTTTTACCGTTAGGCCATGAAAATTTACTTATAAAATATTAAACGAATCCTTATTCAATCATTCTTCAGCTTCTCCTCGGTGCGCTTTCTGCTTCGGCTTCTCCTCTCAGGCGGTGTTTTGCTTTGTTTTGTTTTTTTGTTTGTTGTGGCGGTATGTTATGTCTGTGCTGTATGTTATTTTTTGTCTTATTTGTCTCTGTGTTTTGTGGTCTGGTTTCTTTTTTCTCTGTGTTTTTGAGAGTCTATGTCCATGTATTATTACCTGTGATAACTGAGAGGAAG
>LPNX011135467.1:0-18734 GCA_001517045.1 Pseudotsuga menziesii | reverse complement strand
TTTCCGGTGTCGGTCTTGGAGGAGGGTTTTGAAGTAGTGGAAGGTTTTGACGGTGTAGCGGTAGCAAGGGTGGCTAGGCAGGTCGAACTTGCTTGTGGAGAGGGGGGAGGGGGGACAGTGGATTGGAGAGGACCGTTGGTATTATCTGAGCATCAGGGTTGTGCGAGCCGTATCGTTGTTGTTTGGTTGCCGAAGGGTGCTGAAGAGGCCTCGATAGGGGTTGTGGAGAACAAAAAAGGCAATTCCTAAAGACGTAAGAGGAGCTGGGTAAAAACTAGAATTGTGGGAAGCTATGCGGTGGGGGAAGATATTGAACGGGATAGGGTTTTAGCGATGTCGTAGAAGACGCTGGTGGGCAGGGTCATGGGCAGAAACTTTGCTTGAAAAACGGTGGTGGATTGGGTGGATGATAACTGGAGTGAGATTCTGGGATATGCTCCGGTAGTGGACATGTTACTTCGTGGATGGTTTGCTGTAGTGGTCAATTCAGAGGAGGATATAAGACAAATCCTAAACAAAAATTGGCACTTGAACCATTCGCCAGTTTTGCTGAAGCCTTGGCACCCTCTCTTCGATGCCAGCCGAGAGAGAGTTGATAAGATTCCCATTTGGGTTAGGCTCCCAAGTTTGCCTCTTCATTTTTGGGATCCTATACATTTCCGAAAGCTTGGTGATATTCTGGGTTCGTTTCTGGAAGCAGATTTGACATTCCTGGAGACCCATTATAAACAAGTGGCCCGCATTCTGGTAGAGGTGAACATTCGCGAGGGTCTTCCTTAGACCATTGACCTAGATTGGGGGCCTGATATCATCACTCAGCCTTTGGATTATGAAAATGTGCCTTTCAGGTGCAGGAGATGCCATGCCTATGGCCATCCGGTATCAGAGTGTCGTCTCCCATTACGCACCATAAATGGAGGGAAGAGAAAAGCGCAAAAGGTGGCTCCAGAAGGAGACCCTATTGACTTGGTACCAAACGAACCTGTGTTGGTGACAGAGGGTTGAGGATGCAAGAGGTCATCAGAGGACTCGCATACGTCAAGTGTTGATATGGAAGGAGATCTTNATTGACTTGGTACCAAACGAACCTGTGTTGGTGACAGAGGGTTGAGGATGCAAGAGGTCATCAGAGGACTCGCATACGTCAAGTGTTGATATGGAAGGAGATCCTGTTGTTTGCGCTGACAGCCTTCCTGCTCCTATAGTTGTGGTTGCTCTCACGACACCTATGGAAGTAGATGTGTCTCTAGGGCCTTCTATCCCGGGTATTACTACTTTTTCCCTTTCTCCCTCTATAAATTTTTTATTAAATCAGTGCACTTTGGTTGCAAATGATTGGGTGGAGGGGTTAAAAAACCTGTCTTTATCGGGCCCTTTAGATGAAGGCTTTGTGTCCACGACTGTTGACCGGGTTAGGGTTTCTTCTTAATTGGTGGGTGTCCCTGTTGAACCCATTTTTGACCTTTCTGCTGTTAATTCTCCCTTGGCGACGGATACTGATATGCCCCTTGAGCTGGATCCTGGGAAGGGGGTTGAGGGTTTGGGTTTATCATCTCTTGAGACTTTAGAATCAGGATATTTCCTTAGATCTTGTTTGAAAAAGTCAGGGGGGGGTCTAGGGAAAGAACATCAGCCGGTGCGGAAGGGAAGAGGCAGAATTTCACATTTATCAAAAGCACAGTCGAGGGCCAAGAATGATCTTCGGGAGGGGAAACAACTTTCATTGAGAGGGCACTTAGAGCGGTGAATGCCCAGAAGCATGTTAGGAAATGAATATTATGTCTTTTAATTGTCGGGGGCTGGCTGGACCCAAAAAGAAATCAGCCTTCAAAAGGGTGCTTACTCTTGAACACCCTGATGTGATTATGTTACAAGAGACTTTAGGTTTAGGGGATATCATTAAGGAAAGACTAGAGAGTTGGCTGGGAGGATGGTCTTTTGTGACACTGGATGTTAGGGGTCGATCTGGTGGATTGGCGGTGGGCTGGAAGCTAAGTGCGGCGAAGCTGATGAATTCTTGGGGTAGGGACTTCGTTCTGGGAGTTGAGCTCCTATCAGCTGATTTGGGCACTAGTTTATCTGTGATCAATGTTTATGGGCCATATTTGAACTGAGTTCCTTTCTGGGATGCACTGCTTCAGGATCCTCTCCTTAGAGGAGACTCGGTTGTGATTGGAGGTGATTTAAATTTTACCCTGGGTCAGACTGAAATTTGGGGCCCTCATGCTCAAATGGATCCACAATCAGGTTTTTTCCTCCAAAGGTTGGTTGAAAATAATCTTTTGGATATTGAGCCAATTAAGCTGAAGCCTACTTGGCGGAATAAAAGGGGAGGAGAAGCAAGGGTGGTGAAAAGGCTGGATAGGTTTCTGGTGGCTGAGCAGCTGGTGGACAGGATTTTTCTAGTTAGGCAATGGGTTGGAAGTGGGGGTAACTCCGATCATTTCCCAATCTTCTTTGAGATAAAAAAAGGGCCAATTAATCCACCTAGTCCTTTGAAGTTTAACAAGACCTGGATCCTTGATGAATCTTTCAAAAATATTTTTCTGGAACACTAGAGGTCTTTTGATGGAACTCTAGACAGAACTGCTGCCTTTCGATTTGCAGAAAATATTAAAAGGTTAAAAGGGGAGATCAAAGCATGGACCATAGCCAAAAGACTGAGAGAGGATGCTGAGTTAAAGTAAGTTGAAGCTGAACTCCTACAGATCTATGAAGGGGTAGGGGGGGGCCTTCATGACTTTGGAATCAAAAGAAGCCCTGGTTTTTTTGGAAGGCAGAAGGAATACTATTTTAATGGAAAGGGAGGAAGCCTGGAGACTCAAGAGTCATGTGATCTGGTTAGAATGTGGTGATGAGAATACCAAATTTTTTCATGCATATACCAGGGGCAGAAAAGCCGCTAATACTATTTGGTGTCTCAAAGATGAAGTAGGACTGGAACATTTTGATTTTGAATGGAAAGCTAGTTGTGGGGTGAACCACTTTGAGACTTTGTTTCGGGCGCCTGTTCAGGCTTCCATTGCGGAAGTTATTAGGGTTGCTCAGATGTTTCCGAGATTTGCAGAGGAGGAGGACAATAAGAGGCTGATGGAACCTGTGGACAAAGATGAATTAAAGGCTGTATTGGGCAGTTTTCAAAAAGACAAGAGTCCTGGGCCAGATGGGTGGACGATTGAATTCTTTCTGGGTTTCTATGAGGTACTGGGCTTGGATCTGCTACGGGTGGTTGAAGACTCCCGAATCTCGGGAAGAATTCCAGCTAGTTTCAATGCCACTTTCATAGCACTTATCCCTAAAACCGACAATCTAGTATCTCTCAATGAATTTAGGCCCATCTTCTTATGCAACTGTATCTATAAGATTGTTTCGAAGGTTATTGCTCGTAGACTAAAAGCTATTTTATCTAAGAATATTTCAGCAGAGCAATTCGGTTTTTTGGAAGGACGACAGATCCATGAGGCCATCGGGGTGGCTCAGGAAGGTTTGCATAGTCTGAAGAGCTGGAATATCAAAGGGGCCATCCTGAAAATCGATCTTTCAAAGGAGTATGATAAGGTAACTTGGATTTATCTCCGACTGTTACTTACTCATCTGGGGTTTGGTTTAAATTTCATTAGATGGATCATGTCGTGTATAACTACTGTATCCTTTGTTGTTCTAATTAATGGGGCGGCCACCCCTTTTTCCCATGCTGAGAGGGGTCTACGACAGGGGTGTCCTCTCTCCCCCTTGCTTTTCCTGCTAGTGGCAAAAGGTTTAAGCACGACTATTAATGAGGCAAAGAGGTTGGGCCGTTTCAGTGGCATATGTATAGGTGATCAGCTAACTATCACCCACCTCTTATTTGTGGATGACGTACTGATTTTCTGTTCTGGAGACAGAAGGGATACTCGGGTCCTGAAGGAGATATTGGATCTCTTCTCAAAATCAACTGGGATGGATATAAATGTGGAAAAATCAACACTTACTAAACATCTGTTACGTCTGGAAGAAGAACTTGAACTCTTGGAAAATTTTCCATTTACCATGTCAGATCTTGATTCGGGTATAGAATACCTGGGCTTCTCCCTAAAAGCCAACTTTTACCGGAGAGAGGATTGGAGATGGCTTGTTGGTAAGGTTGAGAAAAGACTACAGGTTTGGAGCTATAGGTGGTTCTCAAGAGTTGGGACGCTCGTACTGGTTAAGGCTGTCTTAGAAGCGATACCAGTATACTGGATGTCACTTTCATGGATTCCGAAAGGGATTCTTGAAGAAATCAGGAGGATATGCTTTAGATTTTTATGGAGCGGTAAAAAGGAAGGACGGGTGACTCCTTGGGTTAGCTGGAAGAGAATAGCGGTCCCAAAAGGACTTGGGGGGTGGGGCCTTAAAAACATTTTCCTGTTTGCACAAGCATTGGCTGCAAAAGGGGGGTGGAGAATGATCAAAACTACAAGCTTATGGACTCGTGTTCTCAAACAGAAATATTTTCCTCATGAGAGTATTGAGGAGTGGATCAGAAGACCCAGAAAGACACACACAGGGGGATCAGTTATTTGGAGGGATGTGGTGAAATCCTTCTCTTTAATCGAATCAAATATGTCCTGGGATGTTGGAAATGGAGAAAAGGTACTAGTTGGAAAGGACCCATGGCTGGGGAGTGAAAAAATGCATGTGTTGCCTGAGGAAGTTATCAATACTCTCGCCTTAAGGGGAATCACTACCTTAAATCAACTAGCTGATGAGAGACCTGAGGATCCTTGGATCCAACATTGGAAAAGTGCAGATCTCCTGGGACTAGGGGAACATGAAATGCCCTTCTATGAAAACTATATCAGAGGCCTTCAATTGGCTCATATTCAGCTAATGGAGCAGGAGGATAACTTAATTTGGGATTTGGATCCGGGTGGGGCTTATACCCCAAAGGTGGGATATCTGATCTTAAAGTGCTGAGGTTGGGGGTAGGGAGGAGGCTTGGTGGTGGAGATCACTATGGAAGCTAAAGTGCCCTTCAAAAGCAAGACTTTTCATGTGGTGTGTGCTAGAAGACAGGGTTCCGACCTGGGACAACTTGCAGAAGAGAAGTTTTCAGGGTTCGGGATGGTGTGTCTTGTGCAAGGAGTTGGAAACGATTCCACATCTATTCATCTCCTGTTCGTACACGATTGCTGTTTGGAAAGATTGTATGAGTCAGGTTGGGCTAAATCATAGATGGGAGGGAATTACTGTGAATAGCGCATGGGAAAGCTAGTGGAGATCCTTTTCACACTCTAAGTTTAAACCTTTACCGTTGATATTAATATGGGGGATCTGGCTGGCGAGGAATGGCTCCATTTTCCAGGATAAAGTTTATATACCTGCTTTAACTAGCGCACAATCTGTGGGTTTATATAAAGCACTTCCTATGTATATTAGAGCGGCTGAACAGAGAAGGAATCTGGACTTGGACTTGGATAAAACCCATCCTTGGGGTTTTTTTGATGGAGCAGCCCAACATGAGTTATGTGGTGGGGGCGCTCTACTTTTTTTGACGGATTCTCATTTATTCATCATTACCATGGGTCTGGGAGTGGGCACGAACAATTTTGCAGAACTTATGAGTTTAAAGCTAGTCATCTTTTCCACCGAGAAGGGTGTTAATAGGATGAATGTTCTTGGTGACTCCATGAATGTTATCAACTGGACCATGAAAATACAAGAGTGCAGAAATATTAGAATTGCTAGTATACTATCTTCTATACATGCTATCATTCAAACTTTTGATGTTTTCTCCTGCGGGCATGTATACAGGGAAAATAACAAAAAAGTGGACCAGGCATCCAAAGAAGGGTTGCGCATGGACTTTGGCACTTGGAAAATTCGTGAAGAAAGGGACGGGCAGAGTTATGAGTTCTACCATAGGCCATATATAGATTGAGATATGACAGTTTAAAAAAAAATTGTATGCTCACAGAAAACTTGAGTTGGTATGGTAATTATATTACTATTTTGCAATATTGTATAAGGTTGTAATAGCATGTTTAGTCCGGTGGGACAGAATGTTTATCTCGTGAAAGACAGAGTTCCTCTTAAATTTTTGCATTTCGAAAGCAGACGTAAGAGTCTCATCAATGGAACCTATGTTTATAGGACTTGGAAAATTCGCTATGATAGTGAATCTACAGAATGTAATTTTGATCTCAACAGATGAGTCAAATTACGCTTTTTATCTTGAAAAAATAAATATATATATTTAAAGACAACCATAAAAAGATAACTAATAATCTATATAATAACCACTCATTAATATAACTAACCAATATAATATGTAATATACTAATACTATATTTATGTAAGTTTGTATGTTGATATCAGAGTTATAATGTACACTCTAGTTGACCTCACAATGTATTTTGTATTAAATAATAGATGGTATGTGCTACTTAAATTATAATATAGTATAATATATGTGCTACTCAAAATTAAAAGCAATAGACCTTATCTTGTTCTCCTCATAGAAGTGGGTATTTTCCCCATCTAAAACATGGCTATGACTAGGTATGTGATATACAAGCATAATATAAATAACATAGGAAACAGGAAACTTCCTAAAATTTCTTTAAAATCAAGTCAAAACCAACTAGGCCTCAAGTGGTGTGGGTGTAAAGATACCATAGCTTGGTTAGATCATTGGGGATTGATGAAAACAACATTTTGCAAAACATTGATAATGTCAAAAATAGTATTACTTCTAAATTTTTACAAAAATTGTGGTGCGACCAAAATTTACCAGTTAATGAAAATTAAGATACTATAAGGAGGTCATTAATCCTAACGTTAAATCAGAACTATCTTTTGGTATTAACTAGCTCACTAAAAAAATTAATATAGCCAAGATTAGAATGAACTCCCATCAATTCCATAGTGAAACAACGCATTGATATATTCCTAAAACTTGATGGACGAGAAGGGTTTTCTATCTATGTGAGTCTATGAGCGTTGAGGATGAAAATCAGTTTCTTTTAGAGTGACTTTCTTACACCCACATTAGATCTAAGTTTGATAGTATTTTCTACGATACAAAACTTTATAACCCACTTACCTCTCAAAACAATGGTGAAAGATATCTTTAATTTTGCAAGTGTGAAGATCAATGTGCACATATACTCACCAAGCCATTGGAAAAAGAAATATTTGAACATCTAAGGAAAGGTTTCGGTATCATTGATAAGTCAAGATTAAGTGGGAGTGTTGAAAACTATAAGCTTGAATTCTGACCAACAGTAGCCGCCGTCCATAAACCACCGAGAAGTCTAATAGTTAGTAAACCTCACTCTCCACCAGCAAAAGGAGTGGTAAAAACATGTTTGTAAATCTGTTATAAATAGATCATTTCAGAGATTGATAAGTAAGACTTGTAGCTTTCTCTTTTGTGCAATAAATCTTATTTTTAATTAATTTGATCTTATAAATTCAAAGATACAACTTTAATAGCTATGTTTTAAAATATATTTATATATAATATTATCATACAAGGCAGTGCATATATATTCTCAATAGAAGGAAGGATTACACATGTGGAAAAGTGTAATAAATATTTAAGATGAGATAACAGTCAATTAATTGTGAATGAGGATTTATATTGTAAAATGTGTTGATCTTTGCTAATAAATCTGCATAGATTTTTCACTTAGTATGATGCAAAAGCTCTTTAACTATTCGCTATTGATGCCTATTTTTTAAGGATATCCTTTATAATAAAATTATCAAGTTGATCTTTGCTAATAAATCTGCATAGATTTTTCACTTAGTATGATGCAAAAGCTCTTTAACTATTCGCTATTGATGCCTATTTTTTAAGGATATCCTTTATAATAAAATTGTCAAATAACTAAATTTATTCTTAAAACAATATATTAGGAAAGACAATACAGTTTTCACCAGCTTATTATTTACTATACAACTACTTTTTACCAAACTTTTCTTAAAAAGAATGTATTATGCAACTCCTAATTCTACTTATTTATTTGTTTGAGTCTAAAATCTATGATTAAAGTAAATTTCAATGTGTACAGTACACATAATGAATTATTGTAAAAGCATGTAATGAGTGCTTGGCTAAATAAATAAATATAATTATGTAACAAAAAAAAGTAAATATAAGTCTTGAAGGCTGAAAGAGCCCCTACCCATATCCAACTGATTGGTTTTTTAATTTTTTCAATCATTATTTAATGGACAACATTTTACTCTAGTTATTAAAAAATTTCTAGTACATGGAAAATAAAATCCTTAATTAAATGGTTTTGTATATTTAATATATTCATTTAATAAAAAGATTGAAACTGGTCTCTATTATCTACTGATATCTATGGGTGAATATGATCTACTGATGTAAGATTGAAGTGGCTTTTAAACAACCTCCTTCTTGGTGGAGTATACCGGAGATACACAATAAGAGAACGGCCTGTTGTAGTCCCTGCATCGACGACTATACACAACAACTATGAGCCCCTGGTTTTTTCAATAGATCTAGCAAGCCGTTAATAGCAAGTTTATGAAGGCTAAACGGGAAGGTGAAAGGAAGCAAAAGGCTCTAGGTTCAAAGGTTACAAGTGATATTCTAAATGCTCTTGGCTTCTTAATCATCCCCATCAATATAATCTTGAGAAACTTCGCAGTAACATGTTGATAATCCACATTTGAAGCAAAAGTCGTAACCACACCTGCAAATTCACTACACATTTGATATTAAAATTATATAAAATGAAAATATAAAGTATTACAAACTCACAAACCCTTTTACAGAGACTGTGAAAACAATACCTGCAAATCATGCTGAGGCAACCTTCAAGGCGCTCAATCATGTGTTTGCACTTAGGACAGAGCTTCCATTTGTTCTTCTCCGCAAGCATGTGCACCTCTGCATCTGGACCACCGAACTGAGAACTATATTGCTGACATGACATGCCCATGTGCCAAGGAACCCTACACTCAATACAAAATAATCGGCGGCAATTGTGGCATTCTGTTGATAACGAGGAAGAGGAAGACGAATCTTGAGGGCACCATTCTGCAGTCATCAAGGCCGAGCAGCTTGGATAGAGGCAGTACAATTTCTTCGAATCTGGAATTTTCGCCTCTTCCACGCGTTGCACAAAAGTCTCAAACAATTTGGACGACAAGAATTTTTTACAATCATCTTCAATCAGTGGGAGGTAGCACCCTTCATGTGGGCATTCAGGGACACCACCGTATAAACGCAACCTGTACTGGACGTGTTCATCCATACAAGAATAACAGTATCTATGATTGCCGGACCTAATTTCGTGCATCTCATTCACATTAACATCGTTAAAACATATTTTGCATTTTTCATATTCCTCCCTTCGATATTCCACAGATCTCCTGTTTATCTGAGTGTCTGAAAAGTAACCAAGGTAAACATGTTGTTTATCGGTGCATGCTGGGGATGTGGTATCCATATCCAAATTTGCTATCGGATTTTGTTCGCCGATTCTGAGATTGCGCACACTTTACTGTTACAATTGTCAACTGCATCTATACCTATAAAGAACGGATATAGCTTATCTTTTATATATTTATATAGAGAGAGCGCAGAGGATCATAGGTTCATTGTCATCTTAAACCGACTTTTAAGGCTTGTCCGGTCCTTATGAGCGGCTTATGCTGATGTTCATAGCTACATATTCAAGGTTTAAAAAAATTGAAACTTATTTAAATACAATCAACATGTTTTGACGCAATTTGTCTTATAAAGAAATAAATAAAATAACTATTATTAACTTGTTAACACATGACTAAACCACTAAACTTGACATACTTTAAAACCTGACTACTTGGTATGGTCCATATCCATTTCCAAATAACCAAACCTAACCGTCCCATTTATATCCATTTCCAAATAACCAAACTTAACCAACACTAAGCACATTCATGGTCCAATACTTTAATTCGCCCTAAATTTAAGCCCACATATATTAGTAACATGCCAATAGAAACTTTAAAAAAAGTGTATTATAAAATATAAACTAATGATAATATTTTGATTTAAGTTCTATATGATACATATAAAAAAAATGTTACATTAATTTAAAAAATTTGTTGTACTTGCTAGATCGAGAAATTACACCTTTTAAATGGTTCTTGATGTTGTAATGTCCAACTAACATTATTTAATCTAACTAAAGGTTGACATGTGGTTAAAATTACACTTCTTATCTAATATACTCTATTCCACTTTTTTTTGTGGAAATTGGAGTTCCCAAATTACTTATAGCTCACTTAATATGGATGGTATCAATCAAATTTATATTTCTTGAAGGAATTAAAATGGGAAATACCAACATATATCCACACTAACTAAGGTGGTGGACTTGAGGTTTTCATCTCAACCGATATTATAACTCTCCCCACTTCTGGAACTAGAGTTAGATATATTCGAATTCGAATCAAGAAGAATGGACAAAAATGATGAACTCAATCATCCATCTCAATGGATTTAGTTTTTTGACTATTTAATTTAATGATATCTTACAAAATGTAATATGAGTGAAATCAGTTCATCTTAACAATATTGTTAAATCATATTGTATTTCTGAATGCACAAAATTCAAGTTAGTTAGATATTACATCATAGTGAAATTCCCAATCTAAATAAATACATCAATAGGTTATAGACTTGGTGTAGTCTACCTAAATTAGATTAGGGTTTCCATTATTTAATGGTGGTGATTCTACAAAATCTGCAAACAATTTAAATTGAACTAGGTTAGCATTTTAACTATTTAACTAAATGAAATCATAGAAAATGGATAAAAGAATTAGATTAGGGTTTGGACTATTTAATGGTGGATATTTTATCTAATCTACTAACTAGTTAAATTGAACTAGGTTAGAGTTTTGACAATTTGGGGACACTTAATTGACTTGGCTTTTGGTTCCAACAATGACTTACTATTTGCTTAACTCCTAGAGTCTAGTTGTTGATTGTGGTTTTTGTTAATTCATTAGGGATAATTCTTGTTCTAAAATGTGTCTCATAATAAAATATTCCATTGATTAATTGGATATTGAGTCAATGATTCAATAAGATAAGCTCAAAATATAATAAATATTTTATATTTTCACTACCTACAATCCTTAGAAACATAAAAATCACATAAATTATGATCATAATAAAATAAAATAGAAAACACTTTATATTAAGTTATTTATTTAAAATAATAATAATAATAATCCATTATTTATATTTTTTTTTTAAAGACAACCATAAAAAGATAACTAATAATCTATATAATAACCACTCATTAATATAACTAACCAATATAATATGTAATATACTAATACTATATTTATGTAAGTTTGTATGTTGATATTAGAGTTATAATGTACACTCTAGTTGACGTAACAATGTATTTTGTATTCAATAATAGATGGTATGTGCTACTTAAATTATAATATAGTATAATATATGTGCTACTCAAAATTAAAAGCAATAGACCTTATCTTGTTCTCCTCATAGAAGTGGGTATTTTCTCCATCTAAAGCATGGCTATGACTAGGTACGTGATGTACAAGCATAATATAAATAACATAGGAAACAAGAAGCTTCCTAAAATTGCTTTAAAATCAAGTCAAAACCAACTAGGTGTCAAGCGGTGTGGGTGTAAATATACCATAGCTTGGTTAGATCATTGGGGATTGATGCAAACAACATTTTGCAGAACATTGATAATGTCAAAGATAGTATTACTTCTAAATTTTTACAAAAATTGTGGTGCGACCAAAATTTACCACTTAATGAAAATTAAGATACTATAAGGAGGTCATTAGTCCTAACGTTAAATCAGAACTATCTTTTGGTATTAAGTAGCTCACTAAAAAAATTAATATAGCCAAGATTAGAATGAACTCCCATCAATTCCATAGTGAAACAACGCATTGATATATTCCTAAAACTCGATGGGCGAGAAGGGTTTTCTATCTATGTCAGTCTGTGAGCGTTGAGGATGAGAATCACTTTCTTACACCCACATTAGATCTGAGTTTGATAGTATTTTCTACGATACAAAACTTTATAACCTACTTACCTCTCAAAACAATGGTGAAAGATATCTTTAATTCTGCAAGTGTGAAGATCAATGTGCACATATACTCACCAAGCCATTGGAAAAACAAATATTTGAACATCTAAGGAAAGGTTTCGGTATCATTGATAAGTCAAGATTAAGTGGGAGTGTTGAAAACTATAAGCTTGACTTCTGACCAACAGTAGCCGCCGTCCATCAACCACCCAGAAGTCTAATAGTTAGTAAACCTCACCCTCCACCAGCAAAAGGAGTGGTAAAAACATGTTTGTAAATCTCTTATAAATAGATCATTTCAGAGATTCATGAGTAAGACTTGTAGCTTTCTCTTTTGTGCAGTAAATCTTATTTTTAATTAATTTGATCTTATAAATTCAAAGATACAACTTTAATAGCTATGTTTTAAAATATATTTATATATAATATTATCATACAAGGCAGTGCATATATATTCTCAATAGAAGGAAGGATTACACATGTGGAAAAGTGTAATAAATATTTAAGATGAGATAACAGTCAATTAATTGTGAATGAGTATTTATATTGTAAAATGTGTTGATCTTTGCTAATAAATCTGCATAGATTTTTCACTTAGTATGATGCAAAAGCTCTTTAACTATTCGCTATTGATGCCTATTTTTTAAGGATATGCTTTATAATAAAATTATCATATTATTAAATTTATTCTTAAAACAATATATTAGGAAAGACAATATAGTTCTCACCAGCTTATTATTTACTATACAACTACTTTTTACCAAACTTTTCTTAAAAAGAATGTATTATGCAACTCCTAATTCTACTTATTTATTTGTTTGAGTCTAAAATCTAAGATTAAAGTAAATTTGAACGTGTACAGTACACATAATGAATTATTGTAAAAGCATGTAATGAGTGCTTGGCTAAATAAATAGATATAATTATGTAACAAAAAAAAAGGTAAATATAAGTCTTGAAGGCTGAAAGAGCCCCTACCCATATCCAACTGATTGGTTTTTTAATTTTTTCAATCATTATTTAATGGACAACATTTTACTCTAGTTATTATAAAATTTCTAGTACATGGAAAATAAAATCCTTAGTTAAATGGTTTTGTATATTTAATATATTCATTTCATTTCCTACAAAATTATTGATAAAAAGATTGAAACTGCTCTCTATTATGTACTGATATCTATGGGTGAATATGATCTACTGATGTAAGATTGAAGTGGCTTTTAAACAACCTCATTCTTGGTGGAGTATACCGGAGATACACAATAAGAGAAGGGCCTGTTGTAGTCCCTGCATCGACGACCATACACAACAACTATGAGTCCCTGGTTTTTTCAATAGATCTAGCAAGCCTTTAATAGCAAGTTTATGAAGGATAAACGGGAAGGCGACGACCATACACAACAACTATGAGTCCCTGGTTTTTTCAATAGATCTAGCAAGCCTTTAATAGCAAGTTTATGAAGGATAAACGGGAAGGTGAAAGGAAGCAAAAGGCTCTAGGTTCAAAGGTTACAAGTGATATTCTAAATGCTCTTGGCTTGTTAATCATCCCCATCAATATAATCTTGAGAAACTTGGCAGTAACATGTTGATAATCAACATTTGAAGCAAAAGTCGTAACCACACCTGCAAATTCACAACACATTTGATATTAAAATTATATAAAATGAAAATATAAAGTATTACAAACTCACAAACCCTTTTACGGAGACTGTGAAAACAATACCTGCAAATCATGATGAGGCAACCTTCAAGGCGTTCAATCATGTGTTTGCACTTAGGACAGAGCCTCCATTTGTTCTTCTCCGCAAGCATGTGCACCTCTGCATCTGGACCGCCGAACTGAGAACTATACTCCTGACATGACATGCCCATGTGCCAAGGAACCCTACACTCAATACAAAATAATCGGCGGCAATTGTGGCATTCTGTTGATAACGAGGAAGAGGAAGACGAATCTTGAGGGCACCATTCTGCAGTCATCAAGGCCGAGCAGCTTGGATAGGGGCAGTAGAATTTCTTGGAATCTGGAATTTTCGCCTCTTCCACGCGTTGCACAAAAGTCTTAAACAATTTGGACGACAAGAATTTTTTACAATCATCTTCAATCAGTGGGAGGTAGCACCCTTCATGTGGGCATTCAGGGACACCACCGTATAAACGCAACCTGTACTGGACATGTTCATCCATACAAGAATAACAGTATCTATGATTGCGGGACCTAATTTCGTGCATCTGATTCACATTAACATCGTTAAAACATATTTTGCATTTTTCATATTCCTCAGATCTCCTGTTTATATGAGTGTCTGAAAAGTAACCAAGGTAAACATGTTGTTTACCGGTGCATGCTGGGGATGTGGTATCCATATCCAAATTGGCTATCGAATTTTGTTCGACGATTCTGAGATTGCGCTTACTTTACTGTTATAATTGTCAACTGCATCTATACCTATAAAGAACGGATATAGCTTATCTTTTATATATTTATATAGAGAGAGCGCAGAGGATCATAGGTTCATTGTCATCTTAAACCGACTTTTAAGGCTTATCCGGTCCTTATCAGCGGCTTATGCTGATGTTCATAGCCACATATTCAACGTTTAAAAAAATTGAAACTTATTTAAATACAATCAACATGTTTTGACACTATTTGTCTTATAAATAAATAAATAAAATAACTATTATTAACGTGTTAACATATGACTAATCTTTTAAACTTGACACACTTTAAAACCTTGACTACTTCGTATGGTCCATATCCATTTCCAAATAACCAAACCTAACCATCCCATTTATATCCATTTCCAAATAACCAAACTTAACCAACACTAAGCACATTCATGGTCCAATACTTTTATTGGCCCTAAATTTAAGCCCACATATATTAGTAACATGCCTATAGAAACTTTAAAAAAAGTGTATTAAAAAATATAAAGTAATGATAATATTTTGATTTAAGTTCTATATGATACATATATAAAAAATGTTACATGAATTTAAAAAATTTGTTGTACTTGCTAGATCGAGAAATTACACCTCTTAAATGCTTCTTGATGTTGTAATGTCCAACTAACATTATTTAATCTAACTAATGGTTGACATGTGGTTAAAATTACACTTCTTATCTAATATACTCTATTCCACTTTTTTTGTGGAAATTGGAGTTCCCAAATTACTTATAGCTCACTTAATATGGATGGTATCAATCAAATTTATATTTCTTAAAGGAATTAAAATGGGAAATACCAACATATATCCACACTAACTAAGGTGGTGGACTTGAGGAAAGGTTTTCATCTCAAGGGATATTATAACTCTCCGCACTTATGGAACTAAAGTTAGATATATTCGAATTAGAATCAAGAAGAATGGACAAAAATGATGAACTCAATCATCCATCTCAATCAATTTAGTTTTTTGACTATTTAATTTAATGACATCTTACAAAATGTAAAATGAGTGAAATCAGTTGATCTTAACAATATTGTTAAATCATTTGTATTTCTGAATGCACAAAATTCAAATTAGTTAGATATTACATCATAGTGGAATTCCCAATCTAAATAAATTCATCAATAGGTTATAGACTTGCTATAGGCTACCTAAATTAGATTAGGGTTTCCATTATTTAATGGTGACGATTTTATAAAATTTGCTAACTACTTAAATTGAACTAGGTTAGCATTTTGACTATTTAACTAAATGAAATCATAGAAAATGGATAAAAGAATTAGATTAGGGTTTGGACTATTTAATGGTGGATATTTTATCTAATCTACTAACTAGTTAAATTGAACTAGGTTAGAGTTTTGACAATTTGGGGACACTCAATTGACTTGGTTTTTGGTTCCAACAATGACTTACTATTTTCTTAACTCCTAGATTCTAGTTGTTGATTATTGTTTTTGTTAATTCATTAGGGATAATTCTTGTTCTAAAATGTGTCTCATAATAAAATATTCCATTGATTAATTGGATATTGAGTCAATGATTCAATAAGATAAGCTCAAAATATAATACATATTTTATATTTTCACTACCTACAATCCTTAGAAATATACAAATGACCTAAATTATGATCATAATAAAATAATATAGAAAACACTTTATATTAAGTTATTTATTTAAAATAATAATAATAATAATCCATTATTTATATACATTTAAAGACAACCACAAAAAGATAACTAATAATCTATATAATAACCACTCATTAATATAACTAACCAATATAATATGTACACAAAAAGATAACTAATAATCTATATAATAACCACTCATTGATATCAGAGTTATAATGTACACTCTAGTTGACGTAACAATGTATTTTGTATTAAATAATAGATGGTATGTGCTACTTTGTATAATGTCCACTCTTGATGAGAAGCCTCATTTCATAGTTAGTTTGAAGTGTCCTACATCATGCGAATCCAACCAGCATTGTATTCCTATAAACATAACCAGCATAGTCTAAAACTCTAACTGTATGTTAAGATCTACATCATGCGAATCCAACCAGCATTGTATTCCTATAAACATAACCAGCATAGTCTAAAACTCTAATTGTATGTTGAGATCTATTTAATTGGGATATTTAATTGGATCTAGCAATGATATCTCAATCTCATTACAAAGAAAAAAAATCTACATGGAATGTAAATGGTCTTTTATTTGATGGTATTTAATTCGTCGGTATTCTTATTGAATAGAATTACATTAAATATGTTTCATTAGCTATGTCTCTAACTTTTCAAAGAAAAGAATTGATGACAATTTAAAGATTGAGATATCACTTTGAACTGTAGAGGTGCTTTCTAGAGTTCAAATGGACTAGATGTCTCTAGTAAAGGCACAAATGTTGGCTCAATACAAATAGTATTAATAATAAATAAAAAATAAAAAAACTTATAACGTGAGTGCTTATAGTTAAAAAAAATTTACTCATATAATATACAACCATATTAGGAAATACTCACAATCTTACAAAGTGAGTAGTAGTAAAATTCAATTAACTTGAGTAGGAAAAATTGTAAAACAAAGAACTGTTCACTTTGGCACATTACAATGAAATATTAGAACCATATTTATAACGTTCTTTAAATGCAAATACAACTAACGAGAAACCAGCAAATACAACTAGCAAGAAACCAGGGGCCACTAAAACCATGTGCTTTAAACCACTTACATCCTTGGTCATTCCCAAGTAAGGTTAACCCTAACATGTAAATGCTCATTTTTAGTTATAGAGAAAAACAGGTCTCTTCTCAAATACAATTCCACAAATATTTAAAATCTTCATTTAATGGTGAAATGTTTTTCAAATTCCAATTGATTCTAGAAATCTAGATTTTAAAATTTTATATGGATTATTTTACTCATTAACTAGTCTTAATATTTATTATTAGTTTTAAAGAAAGACAGGTAAAGCAATTTTCAGTATATGATTACTAATTTTACTCTCCTCATTCTTCTACTCAGATTTACCCTATTTTGAAATTACTTAAGAAAGTTAATTATTTCTCTCCCAAGTTGGAATAATGATCAGAAATTTTTGTAAATTAAAAATGGTTTGCACCTCAAGAAACCTTCATACATACCATATCCAAGAAATTTTATTTTTAATTAATTTGATATTATAAATTGAAAGATATATTTATATATAATATTATCATACAAGGCATTGCATATATATTCTCATTAGAAGGAAGGATTACACATGTGCGAAAGTGTAATAAATATTTAAGATGAGATAACAGTCAATTAATTGTGAATGAGGATTTATATTGTAAAATGTGTTGATCTTTGCTAATAAATGTGCATAGATTTTTCACTTAGTATGATGCAAAAACTCTTAAACTATTGGCTCTTGATGCCTATTTTTTAAGGATATGCTTTATAATAAAATTATCAAATAATTAAATTTATTCTTAAAACAATATATTATGAAAGACAATATAGTTCTCACCAGCTTATTATTTACTATACAACTACTTTTTACCAAACTTTTATTAAAAAAGAATGTATTATGCAACTCCTAATTCTACTTATTTGTTAAGGAAAGAAAATTAAAATTCTTCTATGTGATAAAAGTGTTTGAATCTAAAATATATGTTTAAAGTAAATTTGAACCGTGTACACTACACATAATGAATTATTGTAAAAGCATGTATTGGGTGCTTGGCTAAATAAATAAATATAATTATGTAACAAAAAAAAAGGTAAATATAAGTGTTGAAGGCTGAAAGAGCCCCTACCCATATCCAACTGGTTGGTTTTTTAATTTTTTCAATCCTTATTTAATGGACAACATTTTACTCTAGTTATTAAAAAATTTCTGGTACATGGAAAATAAAAATAAAATCCTTAGTTTTGTATATATAATATATTCATTTCATTTCCTACAAAATTATTGATAAAAAGATTGAAAGTGGTCTCTATTATCTACTGATATTTATGGGTGAATATGATCTACTGATGTAAGATTGAAGTGGCTTTTAAAAAGCGTCCTTCTTGGTGGAGTATACCGGAGATACACAATAAGAGAACGGCCTGTTGTGGTCCCTGCATCGACGACCATACACAACAACTATGAGCCCCTGGTTTTTTCAATAGATCTAGCAAGCCGTTAATAGCAAGTTTATGAAGGCTAAACGGGAAGGT
>LPNX011135460.1:20526-34482 GCA_001517045.1 Pseudotsuga menziesii | reverse complement strand
TCATCATCTCTTTAAGTTATAATCTCTTGTCAGTGGTTTCAATCCATCATTAAGTTGGATTACATGTATACCTAACAACCTCATGTTTATTACTTTCTGGTATCTAGTATTTTCAGGATAGCAATATTTAATCATCATGGTCAACTAAGGTGCAATGGAAAACATGCATGCCTTAGCAAGTCTCATCGCTGAACTTGAGTGGCATCTTGGCCTTTTTTGGGTCTTATTGAATTATTTTTAATAGGAGCAAATGGGCTATGCATGCCTTAATTCAATCCTCCTCATTTTGTTGATATGCCACTTCATCATTCTTTTGTCTTTTTATGCTAGTGGTTTTTTTTCTTTGTTTGACTTTGTAACATTCTTTTTCTACTATCTTCTTTTATTACTTGCTAATATCATCCATTGTTTTTTTCGTAAATTTTCCAATTGGAGTGCTAGCAATTTACAAGACATTAATGGCATTGATTCATTGAATTGTAAAGCCTAATTGATACATCACATGTTCGACAGTGATGCTTCATTGTTTTATTCTCTCCACACATTAAACACCTGGGTTGAGAAATTCCCATTTGTTGAAATCTGAGGCCTACAGCTATGCCTCACAAGGTTAGAAACCATGCAAAGATAGCCTTTTTTAGGCTTAATGAAAGGAAAGGCTTCCAAGTGGCTCTAATATGAAATATCCATGTTTTCTATTTTGTTTTGAACCTTCAAAGTATGTCGAGTTGAGCATTGAAGATGGTCATAAGACACAACCATCTCTAGCCATCTATAGGGTTATACATTCTAAGGGCTTTGGATTAGGTCTAATGGTATTCTTTCTAGCAAATGATAGATGCTTGCAACATGAACTTAGTTATGAGATCATTTGAAACGAGGCTCTTTTCTCTCTCCAAAATGAGCTTATTAAAGTTATTGGGTATGCATTCCTTTATTAAAGTGGGCCATGATTTCCAGTCTATGGCCCGGTAGTCAAAGATATTTGTGACCCTGTTGAGGCCTGGAAATTCGCAGGCAACAACAGTAAGGGATTCTCCCCACTCAACGTTCCTAATTAGCCCATGACTGTTTGGTGTAGGGAATCTGTCCGGTTTGCGGTCCGGCTACCGTAGGTCAGATAACAAAAATAAAAGGTTTTACCGGTTGCGGCCTGGTCCACCGTATATATTTTTGTATTTTTTGGCTTTAAGTATGATATGCAAGTGCCTATCTAAAATGCAGGTTGATAAAGAATGCAAGGAGCGGTCACAATGTGATGCGCATGTTCTTACCTCTCGTCTTAGAATCTCTCGCATCTAAATCATACACAACTAGAAAATACATACTAACTAAGCTGTCTCTAGAGAGCAAAATATTAATTCATGAGTAATGTAATACTGTTCACATGTTAAGGTAAATCACAGATAGTTGTTCTTAGAATCAAAACACATAAACATGAATAAGATATACATGACAAGATAGCTCATCAATCGTTAAACTCTCCATTACTCATAGTGGAAATTATCACAGAATAAACCAGAGAACATTCAGATAAGAACATAGGTTCAGCAAGTTAGAACGCTCTCACAGTTAATGAAACAAAGTGGAAAACGAAATAGTTCCCCCTCAACATTGTTCATTTTATCACATTCGAACATTCCACACAGCACCTTCTCCAACAGGAAAAATTTGCAATTTTTTTATTGTAAAACGAAGTAGTTCCTCTTACAAACAATGGCTCACAAGTTTTCCAGGAAAAAGCCCTTATTCTCGCTCATTTTCCTCTCTTTATACAAAAACAACAAAAACCCCTTGGGCTTCCCCAACTGTCTGACCTTTGGACTCCCCAAAAACCGTTTGATCTCACAATTTTGTCTTTTTCATGAGTACTCATGATTCATATAATGCGTTACATTTCGGATTTCAACTTATGAGAACTTCATAAAACAGGATCAGCTCGGTAACTGACGGACCCTTTCAAAGCTTGGGATTTTATTGCCATTGATTCTTCCTTTTCTTTTATTTGTCCTTCTTTAGATCTCGTTGCTTTCAGAACAAACTCTGCTTATCACTTTTCAGCCAACTTTCCTCAACTTTATCCTTTAGCTACGTCTTCTCGTAGCAGTAATCTGAAGAATATTCTGAGTTCGTCTGCAGTTAAAAAAAAATTCATCTTTAATTAGGACTACATCTTTTCAATAAACTTAAACTACACTAACAACAAACTGATCATCAAAATGAGGCCCTGTGTTGCGCTCTTGTCGCGAAAACCTTAACAAGAATCAAAATTCACCGTCGCCCACACAAAGGTTAGAAAATCACGAGGCGGCAGGAAAAACCTTATCGGTGGCTTGAACCATTAAAACATCGGCCGGGCAGTCTTACTTACAGCCACAACGACGGGTTTCAGACGGACAACGAGTTCTGCAGGACCGTTAAGTCTATCGGAATCGGAAGAACTAAATGCCAAAGCATCGAGCGGTAAAGTTCCCTGTCGGCAGACGGAATGACATCAACGTCGGGAGGATAGTGCATTATGCAGCCATAATAGTGGAAGATGAAAATACTACGGGCCCCATGGCCGAAAGACGAAACAGCGAAACCCAGACAAAGAATCGGCGAGCGGAGCAGTTATATGGTGGACACTTAGTTCGCTTGGGAGCCACAATGACGGAAAACGATCAGACTACAGCCTTTGATCAAATTCATAAACTTTCCATTACGGCGCAAAAACATTGTGAAAACATTAAGTGTTCAGAAAACTTAAGGTCGTGCAGCGGTCCAAAAAGCTTGTCTCACTTCCAAAACAACGGCTTCACAAAGATCAAACAACCCTGACTCAAACTTCGACCAACCTCCGATAATGCAAACAAGTCAAAACAATAACAACACAACATCGGAGAAGTCAAGACTATCCTGCGGAACACTCATCATTCAACTTCCGCAACGGAGGCTCCATGAGGAAATATGGCTCCGATACGTTGTTTAAATGGCCTCCGAACAATCAAACTAAAATTGTTACTTCGGTTGGGCAGCAATGAAAGATTGTTTCACCTCTGAAACAGTGGCAAAAATGAGAAATAGGCTTTTGAGAAGAAAGAAAGAAAGAAAGAAAGAAATCACAAATCAAAGGGAAATATTTAAAACCAAACTCCAAATTCCACACCCAAAGCAGTTTCAGACATAAGCAATTTTCCGAAAAGCATGAAGAGAGTTAACTTCAAAAACAATCCAAACTTGTAGTAGAGGGAAAACAAAAATAGAGTTCATAGATCCAAATGATTCTAGGCAAGATAAGAATTAAGAAGGGGGTCCAAAATTTCAAAAATTTGGGAAAACAGTTCCAGCTGCAACAATTGGCGACCACCTGGTGAACCTAGATCTCTGGGAAATTTATTCCTTAAGTAACAGACTGTTTAACAATAAACGAACATGTTGAATTCTTCCAGATGTTTGGATTTCCCAAATGGAAAATATATGTACTTTTAATCATTGATGATAGTCCAATTTAGAAGAAAGGAGAAACAAGATTTCCAATTCAAGATAACTCTTTTGAGGTCGGGAAGATGAGTTTCATTTATTACCTCTGTCTTCGGGTAGCTTCTAGCTTAGACGCCACAGGATAGTAACATATGGTAAACATAAATATTCCTTTGTTCCTCATTTCCATGCCATTTTGCACTTTTTGTGCCTTTTTGGACTTTTGTCCTTTGCATATGAGTCCTCCTGCATGCCTTTCTTTCTAAATTTTCATTCAGGCTCCTCTATCCATAGTGTCCTTTTGTGTGAGAGATGTATTCAACTTTCAGCTCACGGAAGGAGAAGAACTTTTGGCAATTTAGTACTTATATGGTTCAGTATTTTGTTTTGATACAAATTGCTTTCATAGGAGTATTTGACACTTATTTGCCGTTTGGCATTCAATTCCTAGCATGGGATCATTTATATATAATATATTGTTTACCCTGCTTCCTTTCCATGGGCCTTTTGCTCTCACCCCCTAGGACATTTTTAAATGTGAGATGGATGGAAACCTCAAAATAGTATTCTAGACCTTTCGATCCTGGTTTATTTAACAAGGATTAAGTAGGACTTCAATGTGTTCATAGCCATTCGGGAAAACTGCTAAACTATAAGAAATTCTTTTAGATAAAACAATAATACGCAGTCTTACACTCAAGAAATTGAATCATTCCAGAATTCTGATGCTCTCCATGTAATCAATAGTTTTCCTCCTTTTATTGAAATCAATCAAAATCTAAAATAAAACAAAACAAAAATAAAATAAAACAAAATAAACAGCCAAGTCAATTTATTTATGTACAAGATAAAAGAACAAAAACAAAACTCAGGAAAAGTAAGGTTTGAGAACTAAACCATTTACTAGTAAGTTCTCTTCCCACCCCTGTAAATCTTGCAATTTATAGGTTGAGGGGCCAAGCTTTGCCGCAATCTGAAAAGGGCCTACCCACAACTGTTGAAATTTCGTGTGTTTTCCTTTCTCATCATGGGTGTGGTCCCACTTGAGAACCAAATCTCCCACCTTGAATTCTTTTGTTCCAGCCTTGTGTTTATCAAACCATGTCTTAAATACCCCCTGTTGTTGTTTAAAACGTTCTCTGGCCTTGGATCTAGATTCCTCTACCTTCAAAAGATTATGTATCGTTACCTGCAAGACTTCATTTTATGATCCTCTGGATTCCTGACCTATTATGGAAGAGGGTAGCATGATATTGAGGGGTACAATGGCCTCTTTTCCATAAACAAGGGTATACGGGGACACACCTAATGAAGTCTTGGGGGTGACTCTATTAGCCCAAAGAGAATTTGGTAATGCTGAGTGCCAACTCCTTTGATTTTCTACCACCGTCTTTTTGAAAATCCTAATCAGATTCTTGTTTGTAGATTCAGCTAAACCATTTACCTATGGATAGTAATTAGTAGAGTAATGCAACTTAATTCCTTTCTCATGAGCAAATGCAGTTAATCTAATCAAGGAAATGTAAGTAGCATTAACGAAAACTAAAGAAATTGGAACTCCAAACCTGGTCATAATATGGTCTTGCAAGAAGTCCATGACTGCATCTTCATTTACTTTATGCAATGGAATGGCTTCGACCCAACGAGTGAAGTAGTCGGTTGCTGTCAGAATATACTTGTGTTGCAGGGAAGAATTCATCTTTATCTCCCCAATGATATCCATCCCCCACTGCTCAAAAGGTTCTGTTATCATCGCAAGCTTTAATGGTTCTACTGCTTTAACTTGTCTTCCACCACACCTTTGACAAATGTCGCATTTTTTGACATGGGCGTGTGCATATTTGAACAGTGTGGGCCAATAGTATCTGGCTTTGAGAATTTTATGAGCTGTAGTATCTCTGGAGAAATGTCCTCCAGCAGGCCCATCATGTAAATCTATCATTACCTTCTTCGCATCTTCTTTCTCTAAGCATCTAAGAAGAACTCCATCATAATTATTTATGAATAATATTCCTTCAACAATCTGATATGAGGCTAATTTAAGACGTAGTGCTATTCTTTGCTTAGAATTCCAATGTTCCAGTAACAATCCCGCCTGAAGGTAATGCACAAGGTCTCGATACCAAGATTCCAAAGCTGTGAAAAGAGGACATACATCCATCAAATGTAACTCAGCTTCACCTTCCTTGTCATGTTCTTCATTGTCTTTACTTTCAGTCATCAGTTTGCACAATCCTTGCCCTTTAACTATGGAGGCTGGCTTGAATTTGAGGTCATACTCCTGTAGAGTTGTTATCCAGTTGCCTCTCCTTTCTCCTAGCTCCTTTTGTACGAAAAGAGACCTCACAACTGGGTGTGGAACTATTACCTTTGTCTGGTTCTTCAGTATATATGGTCTGAATTGTTTCACCGCTTTGAACACTGCGTAAGCTTGTTTATCCACAGCTGGGTAATTCAATTCATCCCCTTGCAGACTAGTGCTCATAAATGATATGAGGAACTCATCTCCCCCATCTTCCTTCTGGGTAAGCACAGCTGCTAGTGAATCATCAGATGCGAAAGTGTACAGAATAAAATATTTATCAAAATCCATACTTTTGAGGGAGGGTGCGTGCGCAACAGCTGTTTTAATTTTACTAAATGCGTTCTTCTCTACATCAGTCCACTTGAATTGTACACTTTTCTTTACCATTTGCTGCAAAGGTTTAACCATTTGAGCGAAATCTGGCACAAACCTTCGCACGAATTTTATTGTCCCCATAAATGATTGCATGCCCTTTTTATTATGGGGTAGGGGAATCTGTTCGATTGCTTTGATCCTTTCTGGGTCTATGGAGATCCCCTTCTTAGAAACCACGTGACCCAACAAACTACCTTCTGTAACAGCAAACATGCACTTCTTAGGGTTTAGTGAGATACCATATTTTCGGCAGCGTTCAAAAATCTGCTTTAGATGAAATGCATGTTCCTCTCTTTTCTTTGAGAATATCATGATGTCATCGAGGTATGCTATAGCACTGCGGCCAATAAGACCGCGGAAATCTATGTCCATAGCCCTCTGGAAAGTAGCTCCAGCATTTATGAGTCCAAAGGGAATCCTTCTGTAAGAAAAAGTTCCCCACTTGGTCTTGAATGTCATTTTTAGTCTGTCTTCTTCGGCTACTAATACTTGATTGTAGCCTAAGACTCCATCTAATAAAGAGAATAGTTTAGAACCTGAAACCATTTGCAATATCTGCTCCATGGGTGGAACATGATAATTTTCTTTATCTAAAGCGTGATTTAAGTTTCTAAAATCCACACATAGCCTAATTTCTCTAGATTTCTTCCTTACCGGTACCAGATTTGAAACCCATTCCGAGTGTCTAACCTTGAAGATAATTCTAGCATCCAATAGTTTCTTAACTTCACTCTAGATTAAAGGTTTTAATTTTGGATGCATTTTCATTAAAGGCTGCTGATAAGGTTTGATTCCAGATTTGATGGGGATAACATGCTGGATAATATTGGTGTCATATGTTTTTAGATCTTCATATGTCCAGGCAAAAACATCTTTGTATTGCTTGAAAAGAATGATGAACTTATCCCTTTCAGCTGGGGAGCAGCATTTTCCCAAATTCACATATTTAGACTCCATCTTAGTCCCCAAATTAATCAACTCGAATAGTAGAGACGAGCTATGAGTCTTCACATTTGTTGGTCTTCTAAATTTCTCATTTAAATCAAACATCCATACTAAAGTCCTGATTCCATTAGGAATAAAATTATCGAATTTTAGCTCGGCCTGATGTTCTTCATCATCAATAATTGCCCCTTTGAAGGCCTTGTCATTTGTCAAGCATTCTATAATCTTCTGATCATCATCGAACACTCGTAGATTGGTAATCATATCTGGAACTGAAGGCCTGAAAAGCAATTCAACAGAGCACCGATTATTAGAGGGCACGAGCCTCACAGCTGAGGTGGCCAACAAGTCAACTGCTGCATTCTTAAGTCTTGGAATTGATACAATGTTAAATGCATTAAAATATTTAAGTAAATCCCATACTTCATTTTGATAAGCCTTTAAATGAGGAGAAATGCAATGTATTTAATTTCGAATTTTTTTTACAATTATTTCAGAATCTCCAAACACCTTCAGATTATTTGCCTTTAATTCAATTGCTTTCTTTAATCCCTGAACCAACGCTTCATATTCAGCTATGTTATTGGTACATTCAAACACTAACCTACATGAAAGAAAATGTTTGTTTTTCATAGGGTCAATCGAGACACAGTCGGCTCTCGACCCCTCTAAAGTTTTAGAACTGTCAAAGAAAAGCATCCAAAAATCGCTAACCGCTATTGTGCAGGAATTAACACCTACATCTACAGCTAAGTCTACTATTTTACAATCGATTTCATTAGCCTGTGAAAACCAAAGGAGATCAGGCTGAGCATCTGATGTGTCACTGGCTTCTTCTGCTTGATAGTTTCCTGGTTCTAGCTCGATAAAGTAGTTTCCCAAAATAGAATCCACTGGTTCATTTTTTTTTCCGAATTGAGTAACATTGTGTTTCATGTGGGGCTCCCTCAAAACTTTAATTTGATTTGGGCTTCCTTTATATGGCAGCCACAGATGTGACCAGACTGAGGAAAAATATCCATTTACCTTTGCCGACCAATCTTTTCTCAAAACAAGTCCATAAGCTTCTGGTATGTCATCCACCACAATATCGATGACTTGACACACCTTATCATTTGAAGATAAGTGAACGAGAACATCCTCCATTTCTCCAATTACCTTCACATTCGTTCTATCCAACTGAACGAACCTCCAGGTAAATGGTTTAGGTTGTCCATTTATCTTTTTGCAGACCGACAGTGGCATGACATTGACTGATGCCCCTGAGTCTACTAGGCAGTTATGCATGTTATGGTTGAAAGTTTCAAAAGTAAGGAGAAAAGGTGGATTCTTGCGTTTAGGATTACCTCCCATACTTGCTTCAACAATTTCTTCTTCTTGGGGCTGATTGTCAGCGGGCAGCGTCTCCTTTGATACTTCAAGTGCTTTCAATAGCTTTTCTTTCTGCTGCGGCACATTGCACACTTCAAATAATGAGATATTTGTCCTTACCTTCTTGATATCCTCCACAATGTCATAATCCATCTTATGTTCTATGAGGTTCGATCTAACATTATTTATTTTTTCTTCATTGGGCTTAGTAGGCATGCTAGTCTGTCTAGGATTTTGACTGGTGATGGTAAACTCCAGAATTTTATTAGCTGAGGAGCTATTTTGAAATTTCTAAACATTCTTTTAAAGTCTTTTGATCTTCGGGAGCATAAGACTGTTTTCCTTAATCAACCCCTGGCTTCTTGTCATTACATTTGTTTCAAGGATGCCCTCGTGTCTTAGATCCTTTTCTTCCTCGGCATCAAACAACGATACATAGTCCCATAAAACCATAGCTTCATCCTCCTATTTTTCTATTGATTTATTGTTATCTTTCCCTTCTTCATCGTTGTCTTCAGTTAATTTGGAATCCAAAAGCTGATTCATGACCAATGTCATTAAATTTATCCATTGAGGACAATTCTTTTCAGAATGGGGTTGTTGGTGGAAAGTGCAAAAGTTATCCATTCCTACCTCCGTTAAGTTCATAGATGTAGGGCTGTGTGGAGGGGGTTGGGATTGATTGTTATCTTCCCTTTTCTTGTAATAAGGCTTGTAGAACTTTTGGGCTTCTTTTTCCTTTTCCAACTCTATGATTCTGTTTGAAAGCTTCTGCATCATCTTTTCCATTCCTTCGAAATCTGGTGATTGCTCCTCTTTAGGATTAGTAAACAACAAAGCTTTCCTCCAGACATTTTTTTCTCTTGACCGTTCAAGATAATCTTCGATACTTTCCCTTTCAGCCTCTACTCTCTCCGCTTCCTCATAAGTCTCTGCTAGCGTAGGCTTGGCCTTCATTTTGGAAAACATGGCCAACTCGGGTCCTAGAGCTGAGGTATAATATTCAATCAGGACTTTATTCGAGGGTTTGTCGGCTTTAGAAAAATTCTTAAGATAGGATGAGAATCTTTGGGTAAAACTATGCACCTTCTCTTTTCTTTCTTTCGTTAAGGCACATAGTCCTTTCATGACAGTTGCATGAGTTTTTTGGGTTGCATACTTACTTCTAAAAATCCTTTCAAAGGTATCCCAATCAGGGATAGAGTTTGCAGGTAAACCAAAGTACCACGATGCTGCTGCTCCTTTAAGGGTGTGTGGAAAAAGTCTACAAACTACATCTTCATATTCCCCGGCCCTTAATCCTTCTATTGCCAAATAGAATCTTTGAAAGTGGTCATCTACTAACATCTTCTCGTTTGGATCAAATTTGGACAGCATCTTTTCAAAAGATTGAAGTAAATCGTGCAAAGGAGGTGTTAGGTTTAAAGGTGATCTGGCTTTCCAGGAAGGTGGTGGATTCGGTGGGTTGGGTGGCTGATTTGCGTTTACGCCTGCCATGAGTTTGGGTGGAGAGTGAGGTGGTGAATGAATAAGAGTATTAATAGGTGAACCATAAGGAGTATCTGGGCCTACTTGATTCAAAGGCTGTACAACTTCCTGTAAGGCTGTTTCTACAAGTTCTTCCCAATCTCCAACCAACACTGAGTCTTCCAATATAGGATGGTCTTTCCTTTTATATTCTCTTCTGGGAAATTCAGGGATAATCGATAATCCTCCAATCTTCTTCACTTATGCCCTAATATGTCTATTAACAACTTCATTGTCCACAAAATACAAATGCTCTCTACCCTTCTCTTCAGGAATTGGATTGGGAACCAAACTGCCTTCTAAACTGTCACCAGTGGAATAATCTCAAGAAAACGGGTTTCCTCGGCCAACCATGCACTGGCGGCCCTCCTTCTAGCGCCAGAAACTGTTGAGGCCTGGAAATTCGCAGGCAACAACAGCAAGAGATTATCCCTAATCAACGTTCCCAATTAGCCCGTGACTGTTTGGTGTAGGAAATCCATCCGGTTTGCGGTCCGGCTACCGTAGGTCAGATAACAAAAATAAAAGGTTTTACCGGTTGCGGCCCGGTCTATCGTATATATTTTTGTATTTTTTGGATTTAAGTATGATATGCAAGTGCTTATCTAAAATGCAGGTTGATAAAGAATGCAAGGAGCGGTCACAATATGATGCGTAGGTTCTTACTTCTCATCTTAGACTCTCTCTCATCTAAATCATACACAACTAGAAAATACATATTAACTAAGCTATCTCTAGAGAGCAAAATATTAATTCATGAGTAATGTAATTAATATTGTTCACATGTTAAGGTAAATCACAGATAGCTGTTCTTAGAATCAAAACACATAAACATGAATAAGATATACATGTCAAGATAGCTCATCAATCGTTAAACTCTCCATTACTCATAGTGGAAATTATCACAGAATAAACCAGAGAACATTCAGATAAGATCAAAAAGTTAGAACGCTCTTACAGTTAATGAAACACAGTTGAAAACGAAATAGTTCCCCTTAAACATTGTTCATTTTATCACATTCGAACATTCCACACAGCACCTTCTCCAACAAGCAAAATTTGTGATTTTTTTATTGTAAAACGAAGTAGTTCCTCTTACAAACAATGGCTCACAATTTTTCCAGGAAAAAGACCTTATTCTCTCTCATTTTCCTCTCTTTATACAAAAACAAAAAAAACCCCTTGGGCTTCCCCAGCCGTCTGACCTTTGGACTCCTCAAAAACTGTTTAATCTCACAATTTTGTCTTTTTCGTGAGTACTCATGATTCGTATAATGCATTACATTTCGGATTTCAACTTATGAGAACTTCATAAAATGGGATCAGCTCTGTAATTGACGGACCCTTTCCAAGCCTGGGCTTTTGTTGCCATTGATTCTGCCTTGTCTTTTATTTGTCCTTATTTAGATCTCGTTGCTTTCAGAACAAACTCTGCTTATCACTTTTCAACCAACTTTCCTCAACTTTATCCTTTAGCTACGTCTTCTCGCAGAAGTAATCTGAAGAATCTTCTGAGTCCTTCTGCAGCTAAACAAAAATTCATCTTTAATTAGGACTGTATCTTTTCAATAAACTTAAACTACACTAACAACAAAACTGATCATCAAAATGAGGCCTTGTGTTGCGCTCTTGTCGCAAAAACCTTAACAAGAATAAAAAATCACTAACGCCCACACAGAGGTTAGAAACTCATGAGGCAGCATGAAAAACCTTATCGGTGGCTTGAACCATTAAAACATCGGTCGGACAGTCTTACTTACAGCTACAATGGCAGGTTTCAAACGGACAACGAGTTCTGCAGGACCGTTAAGTCTATGATCGGAATCGAAAGAACTAAATGCCAAAGCATCGGGCGGTAAATTTCCCTGTCGGCGAATGGAACGACATTGATGTCGGGAGGTTAGTGCATTACGCAGCCGCAATAGCGGAAGATGAAAAGACTACGAGCCCTACGGCCAAAAGATGAAATGACAAAACCTAGACAAAGCATCGGCGAGCGGAGCAGTTATATGGCAGACACTTAGTTCGCTCGGGAGCCGTAATGGCGGAAAACGATTAGACTATAGCCTTCAATCAAAGTCATAAAATTTTCGCTACGGTACAGAAAAATTGTGAAAACATTAAGTGTTTGGAAAACTTAAGGTCGTGCGGCTGTCCAAAAAGCTTGTCTCACTTCCAAAACAACGGCTTCACAAAGATCAAACAACCCTGACTCAAACTTCGACCAACCTCCGATAATGCAAACAAGTCAAAACAATAACAACACGACATCGAAGAAGTCAAGACTATCCTGCGGAACACTCATCATTCAACTTCCGCAACGGAGGCTCCATAAGGAAATATGGCTCCGATACGTTGTTTAAATGTCCTCCGAACAATCAAACTAAAATTGTCACTTCAGTTGGGCAGCAATGAAAGATTGTTTCACCTCCGAAACAGTGGCGAAAATGAGAAATAGGCTTCTGAGAAGAAAGAAAGAAAGAAATCACAGATCAAAGGGAAATATTTAAAACCAAACTCCAAATTCCACACCCAGACTAGTTTTAGACATAAGAAATTTTCCGAAAAGCATGAAGAGAGTTAACTTCAAAAGCAGTCCAAACTTGTAGCAGAGGGAAAACAAAAACAGAGTTCATGGATCCAAACGATTCTAGGCAATATAAGAATTAAGAGGGGGGTTAAACATTTTGAAAATTTGGGAAAACAGTTGCAGCTGCAACAGACCCTTTGGATTCCTTTAACAGTATGGGCATTTGGCAACAAACTATATGGTGTTTCAACCAATGCTTTATTGTTATAGCTAGTACTAGAGACCATCATAGAACATAATTATTGAAAGAAAACTTTGATCTAAGCGATGATCGTTTTGATTAGTCGAGAGCCCAGCCTTCTCATTATTCAAATTTCAACCAACTAGTTGAGCACTCAGAGTCCCCTTTCCACCAAGTTTATGATTGATGGACTTCCAAGCCTTGCATATGCTCTTGGCTATAAAGGTGCATTTGATGTTTGCAAGATTTTCTAGGAATTTTCCCTCTTTGGAGCTCCCCTCATTACATTGCTCCTCCAAAGGATTTTTGAAGCTTCATTGCCCTCCATTTTTCAGTGATCCATTTTGCACACAACGCTTGGGCTTGGGTATGGGTGTGGATCATCCCCAAACCTCCCCAGTCCCTTGACGAGGAAATTAAAGTCAAAATGATTTTGTGGAATCCTTGATTGAATAAATACTTGGCCCACATGGAATTTCTTAGAAGCTTCTTGAACCTTCAATATGCATTATGGGACGGATTTCAACATGATGAATGATAAACATGAGTGGTTGCCAACACATTCTCGTTTAAATTTGGCCGTGAATGTCATAGGTTTTGTAATTCAGATGTCTACTTTTTTGTTTTTAATTCTCTAGATCACTGATTAGTTTATTTCACAACTCCTTTAGAGAATCTTGAAAAGCAAAAGAAAATTTGAAGAATTTCAAAACTAGACTAGGTTGGATTAGAGATCATCCTTTTTGCTAGGTGCTAGTCAAGGGGACCAATTAAAGAAATGTGTTTCCTCCTTAGAGGTCGTGAGTTCGAATTGGATGCATTCCAATTTTTGCTAAGCATAGGCCTCCTCCTGTTTCCCCAAAGAGAAACTTTAACAATATAATCTCATAATGATGGCAATCCACAAATTGATTCTCCAGATTCTTTACCAAGGACACTTTTTCTTCTAATGTTTTTTCCTTGGTCTCACTTTAGTACCTATGTTTTTTCCATTCCTAATATTACAGCTAATATTTTGAAAAACCTATACTGCTTATCTTCCTATTTTGATGCATTATGAAAAATGGTTTTAAACTTAGTTCTGAGACTAGGGTTCAAAACCCCATGAGCAGGCGTGGATGAGGCCAGGTGAAAGTCATGGGTGATTTCGATGCCATAGAAACACCCCTCATAGTGGGGCCACTTTTTATCATTACACGC
>LPNX011135395.1:0-14324 GCA_001517045.1 Pseudotsuga menziesii | reverse complement strand
TACCATTTGAGAGAGAGGTGTCATCATGTCAGAAGTCAAGAGACATGTGCTCACCCAATTGGTGAGGCCCCTCTTGCAAATGACCTCAATATCTATAATCATGAGAAACTTGAAAATGATAGATTAGGTTTTGATGAACATATATGTGGCCCAACCAAAAAATGAATTTGGATGTAGAACTCACATTTATAAATGAAAAGTTGAGGGATCTCATTTAGCATTCCATTGTTGGATGGTGGACATAGGATTATACATGAAAAGTTGACGGATCTCATTTAGCATTCCATTGTTGGATGATAGACATAGGATGCATAACATTGACATGTCGTTTATCACTGTAACATCCTCTTTTGGATGTTGGACTCATAAAGCACATGCCAATGACCCCAAAATTGAAATTGGAAGATCAATTTTGTTTGACATAGACATTGCTTTATGTCAACAAATGAAGTTATGTTCCATGTATAAAATGGTAAAATAAATATTTTTTCAATTTTATTGGTTTTGTTCATAACCATATGTTTTTTCATTGTTTTGTTATATAGCTACGAATGGATCCTGCCATCTGGAGTCTGTTGCCAATGGAGATATTGGAACTGATTTTGTTGTGGGTTCCTTTCTCGACATTGATCCGGTTCGGATCAAATTCCAAACATTTCCAGGCAATTTTGTGGCAACGATCATTTAGAACTTATTGGTTGAACAATCACATAACTGAAGGTGGTTTTTTTGTTGAATTCTGGCGCCCATACGAGATCGAAATACTATATAAGTTTATAAATTCTATAGGCCATACGTCTCTTCTGCATATTACCAATCCAGAAAACAATTGGGCAGTTGAATGCATAGTTGGTTCAAACATTTTGCTATCAGAGTTTTGTTCATTGCCAGGTCACAAGCGCTACTCTATTATTAACCCATTTGAAAAACGGTTTTTATATATAGGCGTGATTGAAATTGGAGTGCTTGGATTCTTCACACTCATTAGCAACATCGGTGATCACAAACAAGGATGGATAGTTGTTCGTCATGAAGATAACGAACATGGTTCAAATTTTTTTGTGTCCAGCAATGTGAATAGAGATTGCAGAGAAATTGATGCAACTAGCTTCATTCCAACCCCTCCTAAAGATGCAGTGTTTTTTAATGGAAAAATATATTGGATACATATGAGAAACATTTCAGAGGAAGATGCTCTATATTCCTATTCTATGTGGTCACTCGACATTGGATTGAACAAATGGGCTGGTCATGCAATTCATACAAGACGCATCAAACGATCCATGTGTTTGACTGTACATCAAAACCAACTGTTGTGTCTTGTGAACGATGGTAGGACAACTATATGGTCCATAACTGAAATGATAGATCTGAGGATTGGTGCATCTGCAGTTGAAGAGGTGAACGGGTTTTGGATATTTGGAAGAGATTTGAGATGGACCCTTTTAGAAGTTATGACACTCCATATAAACACACATTGTCCAAGGTACCTTCCATTTCGGGTTGTGGGGAGTTTTATTCTGATGTGTAGGTATGGCCAAACCCCGTACATATATTATGACCTCAACACTTGCAGGGTTACTCATGTAGGACCCGATGAAGGATCATTGCTCCGAAGTCATCGATTACCTATGCCAGTAGACATCCAATGTACCAACATTGTAATGTCTAGAAATTTTTGCCCTCTAACTCCAAGCATGAAAGCATTTGAGGATTTACTCCCTTTTCCTACAAATTATGATGAGTCGTTGGAGCGTTATGGCATGTAAACAATATGCAAAAAAACTTTTTTTTGCATATTTTGTGAATTTTGATCATCTTTTTATATTATCTACATCCATGTAATCATTAGATATATATCTAAAAAATTATATTGCACCAAATAATATCCATTGTGGATGTTATGTTTTATTGTAGTGTATGTATTTTTTTGCGATCATCTTAACATTTCGTCATTTTTTTTTGTACTTCAATTGTACAAGTAACATGCCAAAAAATGTTTCCCTTGGTCTAGCACTTTTAAATTATACTTATGCCTGCAAAAAAAAAACTGTGATTTATGAGTATTTGGAACTGGAGGCATATTTACATCAATCCATTCGCTAACTGATTCTCTTATTTTGTGTTATAGAAATGGACATGGTCCCTGCGATTTGGAAATCTCTGCCAATAGACATACTTGAAATGATCTTTCTTTGGTTTCCTTTATCTATGATTATCCGTTTGAAAATGGTTTGCAAAGGTTGGAATCGTATTGTGTCCGAAAACAATTTCATCTCATAGTGGAAACACAATCAAACAAAAGAATATGGAGTTTTGGTTGGTTTTGGCTCTTTTGGTAGACATCGGTTCGTTGGCCATTACATTAGCCAAATAGGAAAATGTTCATCTCTTTCTATGCAAGTCCTAAACAACGACTACAAAATTGAATCCACATGTGGTTCAATTGTTGCAGTTTCATCCTCCAGTATCTTATATCGAAAAAGAAACTATTACATCGCCAATCCATTCACAAACACTTGTACATATGTAGGGTCTCTTGGACTTGGTGTTTGGGGTTTCTTTACATTGTTGAAAAATTTTGAGCAACAAAAATACCATTGGGTAGCATTGAAACATATTTATGCAGAGTTTCAAACAAAATATTTTATTTCCAGTAGTATTCAAATGCAGTGGAGACAAACATGTCCTATCGATGGCGATGTTTTGTGGCCCAAAAATCCCATATTGTATAATGAAACAATGTTGTGGGTGGACACTCATGTGGTTTCTAGAGATAATCATATATCTATATACAAGCTATGTTGGATATATCTTGAGGATAACAAATGGGGGTTCCAGTTTATTCCACACTCGAACTCAACATTATCGATTAGCCTAGCATGTTATCGCAATGAGCTTCTTTGTTTTATCAATGATGGGAGAACTACAGTGTGGTCTATAGAACCAACAAAAAATCAAACTGATTCAACAAATTCTTCAATAAGAAATGGATGTTTAGAAGGTGGATTGTGATGGAGTATCTTGTCTAATTTGACCTCGAACATTAATGGCAAATGCAGTGGATATTTTCCTGTTGCAGCACTTGATAATTACTTGCTCATGTGCAAGTACGAGCGTCTTACTTTTGGTTTCTATGACTTCATCAACCCACATTCTAATTTTGTAAGCGAGGATAGAATCTTGGATTCTGCATTATCCAAAATTGAAAATCCAACACACCTAAGTGTTGTTGAGCTTGTAGACAACATATCCATCTTTCTAAGTTGCCCAAACATGGATTCTATTGATGATGTGTTTTCAATGGGATAATGTAAACATATATGGCATGTAGCTTACATGTATGTTATGCAAGTTGACATGTTTAGGTGGGTCTTAAGCATACTTATTCAAAATATTTCTTCCCAATTTACTTTACTGGATTTTTTGGCAGTCAGTGCTACATATGGAATTTTACTTACCTATACTTATGCAAATTGACATCTTCAATACTTCATTACCATGCTTATTGGATTTGTCTCTTTTGATGTTTGCCAATTTACATTCTCTATGAAATAGAAATTATTCATACATGCCAATTTTTACTTTCTTGGATACAAAACTTGATTACAATATTATTTTATATCTTGGCGATCTTTGGCAATACAAATATTATAAGCTAATATTTGAATAAAGTTCAAAACTCTTAGAAATATTAAAATATAATCTTTGAATAAAGTTGAAAACTTTTACGTTTGTGTTTCTTTTTGCTATACCTGTAACATGACTTTGTACACTAATATGGTTTGACATAAACTAATTCTTTTACGCTCATGTAGATATGTCGTCAGAGAAAAATAATAATTCGAGCAGTGAGAAGAACTTGATGGAAACATCGCGTCACGCAAAAAATGAATCCTCACGAAAACACTATAATAAAAAAAAGGAAGGCATTAATAGGAAACATCGTTTAGTATACCAAGAGAATAGTGAGCAAATTGGCGAGCAGATAAGAGAACGACATGGTCCTTCCTTTGCAAATGTCATTGATTCTCAGGGGGAGCCCACTAAATTCCAAAGCATACCTGATATAATGAGAAGATCAAATCGCCGAAGTCAATTTATATCATCAAATCCAACGTATAGCAACAAATATAAGGAAAGGTTGAATGAAGTTATCGAACCTTTCGTAGATCATACTTCAGGCAAAATGTTTTCTAATCATGGCATCGAGGTATAAGGATTACATGGGCTTGTCTATATTTGAAAAAGTATTTATCTGTACAATATATATATACTTACACACAATGTTTAGATAACTAATCGCAACAATTTTCCGAATCAATCATTTGATGAGCGCGAGGAAGCTATGTATAAAAATCAACGAGAAACAGTACAAAATGATAACACCAATACAGCTGAAAGAAGCAGTGGTATAAGAACAATTTCTCTTGGAACAACAAAGGACACGATTTCCAAGTCTGCTATGAATGACTCACACAGCCACGCAAAAAATGCATTGTTAACGAATGAAGATCAAGGGTTTCGAAATCAACTCGAAACCGGTTTGCAAATGTCCATTCCGTCAAGAACTATTTCTATTGGAACAACCAAGGTATTGTTTCACCTATCCATGACAACAACCATGCATTTGACCTTGATCAAAATAAGGTAGTATTGGATGCAATACTATTTCATCTTCATGTTCAATAATTCAATCAAAAATCGTTTTGAAATTCCAGGATAGTAGCATCCATGGACATAATTGTCGAAACGACATGACATCGATCAATGTCATTCCATCTTCTGGTGACGATGACTCTCTACAAAATGTCGGCCAAAATTATGTTGTGTGCATCCAACCGAAGAACATGGACCTCAATCGAGAAAACAATTATGCAGCAATGAATGATCAGGCAATGATTCAAAACCAGATCATGATCAGTAGACCAAGTGGAGATGCAAAAAGGACTATTTTTCTTGGAACATCGAAGGTCTTACTCAGCTTGTTGGTACACAACTTTCATATTTAGATCTTACCAGAAGATTTGACATAATATTTAACAACGACATTTTCACTTTTCAGGATAATAGCGTCGAGGCTCGTCGAGGACACAACATTCAAACCCCAACTCGTCTGAACAATATGATGGCAACCAACCTTGATTATAATTTTCATGATGAAAGCAATTTGGGTCAGGTTTCAAGTGATGGTACTCGACAAAGGCAAGTCAGGAATGTACATCGTCGCAACAACAGAGAAGAGAGATGTCAACATGTCTCGCCTCACTTTGCATTAAATGGTAACGTCCATGCTCAAGATCCAGGTTTAAATATACAAACATCAAGAAACATGGTTGAACTTTTCCAAGAAATGTCCTCTTTCCATCGAGCATTTCGTGCCGAAATTGATAAATTGTCAGTTGTGCAAATGTGTAATGTTTGTTGTGAATCATACCCTGGAATGAATGTTTTCAGATGAGATGAAGGACCTGTTTGTGTGAGATGTAGGCAAGAGCATGGTATCCATCGTTTTTCTCGAGATAACAACATGAATCCTGGAAAACAACCTCCTGTTTTATCAATTTTGACACAGGTTGAAGAAATGTTAATAGCACGAGTGAATCCAATACTACAGGTCACACATGCACGTGGAGGTCAATATAAATACAGCGGCCATACAATTAGATTCCCACAGGATATTGTTTCAATTGCTAAGACTCTTCCTCGTCAAATTGAATACCTAGACATATTAATTGTCAGGAGAGAAGGGCCTCCATCCAAGTACTATGATTGCATTGTTAGTAGGTCGCAAGTAATGGATGCATTGCATTACAAAATACGGGTGGACAAATATTACCGAGATGTTGAAGTTGATCCAGAATTAGTCATATGTATCCCAAACAAGCCAACAGATGTCTCCTCTAAATTGCGTTATATCAACTCTGACATAGCTGACTCAGAAGAGATTGATGCAGACATTGATAGATTTGGAACTCATCGAATCGAAACTCATCCTTCATCCTTTACAGCTAGAATGTCAAATGCACAAAGAGAGATAGAGGAGATACGCAACTTTGTTAACAAAGAATCTTCTTTGTCAGATTTAGGTATGGAATGGCCAGAGATTGGTTTGTCTCCAATAAATGAGTATAACACAGAAGGTTTGTTTGACATGGCATTTCCAACATTGTTTCCCACGGGCACTGCTGATTGGTTGCAACCACGTTTGAAGGATGTCCGCTTAAGTGAGTATGGGTTGCACCTACTTAAATATTGTGATCAAAGGTTTGGAAAACATCCAAGGTTTCAGTATTTTGTATTGAACATGATAATGAGACATCGCAGCCAAGGAACAACTGCTATATTTGTGAAAAAAAACATTGAAGATGGCATACCTACCACAATTGAAGATTTACGTAAGGAGCTCATTGAATTCCCTGACACCAAATTAGCTGAATGATTGATGCGTTTTGGATCATGTCTTCGAGGAACGAAGGCATACTGGAACATATGTCGTAGTGATCTTACTAACATGATATCACAAATCGGTTGCCCAACTCTGTTTTTCACTCTGAGTGCAGCTGATACCAAGTGGCCAGACCTACATAAAGCTATGCCCAATTCTGCACCTATATCTGCACAGAACTGGAATAGATGGAGAACCGATAATGTTATAAACTATCCACATATTGTTGCAAAGTATATGCATGAACGTTTCAGTATATTCCGTGATGAAATCATTGTAAAATACCTTCATGCTAAAGACTACTGGTATAGGTATGTCGTTTCCTTTTTCTATTTTTCAATCTAGCATGTTAGATTATTACTTGAAATTTTGTTGCAAGCTAATATTATTGAAACATGATGAGTCTCATAGGTATGAATTGAAACATAGGGGATCAACACATATCCATGGATTTCTGTGGTTAGAAGGTGCTCCGGACATGGAGCAACTGGATTGGACAGACACGATAAGGGTTGATGCAGCAAGATGATACTTTGACAACTATGTAACAGCATGGAATCTTCGTGATGCTCACCACAGGAATATATCTATTCATCGACCTCTGGAGGAAGATCCTTGCTTATTGGATACCAGTGAAATATTCAATACAAATCCCCTTGACGACTATGAGCAACTAGCAAATCGAGTGCAATGACACACAAGATGCAGTGTTCATTCATGTTTACGTAAAAAAGGTTCCTCCTACATGTGCCGATACAATGCACCATGGGAACTTCAAGACCAGTCGAAAATATTTGTCAATGACAAAGGACACAAAAAATATGAACTTGCTCGCAACGATGACATGCTAAATGTCCATAACATTCCTCTTCTTTCAATATGGCGTGCCAATGTTGATTGCCAGCCGGTTCTTTCACGTCATGCAGTTTTGAAATACATTGCAAAGTATGCTTCAAAATCAGAGAGAAGATCAGAAAGCTATCAAGACATGTTGACAAGAATCTCCAATGTCGTTGACTCTGACATTCCCTCTATAACTGCATATAAAAAGTTTCTAGCTAAAACAATTGTGGAAAGAGATATAGGAGCACAGGAAACCTGTCATATGTTGTTAAAGCTTCCTCTTGTTATTTCTAGCCGTAGCTTTGTTTCAGTTAATGTTGGCAAAAAAATATTCAAAAGAGTTTCTTCCAACTCAGATAACAACAAATTCCCAACAGGGTCTGGGTTTCTAGAACACTACCAAAATAGACCTCCGTTTCTAGAGCACTTATCTTTGATTGAAACTGCACGATCATGGTCTTTTAGTGGTCGACGTCAGAGAGAACCATGGAAGCCAAGAGATACACCTGCGATAGTTCGTGTATGGCCATGGTTCTGTGAAGTTCCTAACAACAATTCAGATTCCTTTGAGTCATTTTGCCTCAGTGAATTGCTTCTCTATAAACCATTTAGAAACATTCAGATTGATATTGGAGTCGGCACAGAAATTATTATTCATAACTGGAGGATCCTTAGATATCGAGCTTGGCATGTCAATAGGATACCTTTAGAACCAGATACCAATGAAGAAGATGACGATACAGATGAGGATGAAGTGATTCATGAGAATGACATGGATGAGTGGGAGATGTTGTCACGTCTTGTTCCTCCCAACACTGTTCAAGTTTCAGACATTGATACTCTTGGTCGCAGAGACTTTGACTTGATCCATGCATGGAATAGTACAACAGGTTGGAATAGAGACTTGGAGGAACCAACAGATTTCATATAAAATGTACGCTTAAGAGGATCCATACCAGATGTCTCACATTCTAGGTCGGCTTCTCCATCCTCTTTTTCTGATAAGCAATGTCTTTGTTTTGAAACTATTATTAAACATTTCCATGAAGGACCTAATGCAGACCCGCTGAAAATGATAATTCAAGGAACTGTAGGGACATGAAAGTCTTACCTTATACATTGTCTTGGACATGAATTTTCAATGCATTCCATAAATGGAAAAAGCCCTTTTCTATTGCTAGCACCTACAGGAGTAGCTATGTTCAACATACGGGCCAAAACAATTCACTCAGCCCTTAGAATCCCTATTAAAGACTTCAAATCTTTATAGGGACAGTCACTTTCTGTATTTCAAGAGGAAATGCGATATGTCACACACATTTTAATTGATGAAATGAGTTTCCTTGGGCCAAGGTTGTTCATACAAATTGATTCACGTCTTCGGGAGGCATTTCCTGAAAAAAGGTCAGTTCCTTTTGGTGGGAGATCAATGATTCTTGTTGGAGATCTTGGGCAGTTGCCTTCTGTCAAAGATAAACCATTGTACGTAGGAAACACGGCTGGCAGGGTGTTATGGAAAGATTTCAGAAAGGTTGTTACATTGGACATGATATTTCGTCAACAAGGCACAGATCCAAATCAAGTCAAATTTAAGAGGTTGCTAACCAACATCAGAAATGCAAACCCAACAGTGGATGATTGGAATCTTTTAATGTCACGAACAGATGCAAATATGGATGGTACTGAAAGTAATACTTTCACTTCATAAATCCATTTGTTTCCTACGAACAGCTTGGTAAATGTACATAATCGATGCATGCTAAAGTCACTTGGAATTCCTATAGCACGTTGCGTTGCTGAACATACGAAGAATAAATATTTTTCTGATGCCGATGATGACCAGCTTCAACAAGAAGTGCTTTTATGTCCTGGTCAGCGAGTGATGTTGACGTGTAACTTGTGGGTGGAAGCAGGGTTGGTAAATGGAGCACTTGGGACAGTCGAAAACATCTTTTTCTCTGATGGATCCAAACCACCACAACTGCCAATGTATGCTACGGTCTCATTTGATGATTACATTGGTTTACCATGGGACATCATATATCCCAAAATTTTTCCAATAATACCTATTGCTAGAGGAAATCACAAGCAAATCCCATTGTGTATGGCTTGGGCTCTTACCATACACAAATCACAAGGTTTGACTTTACAAAGGGCAACCATTGATATTGGTATCACAGAGAGGCAAGGTTTAACTTTCACAGCAATTTCAAGGGTAAAATCTATTGACGGTCTACGAATATCTCCGCCGTTTACATTTGAAAGGTATTAAAAAGTGGCGAAAAGTGCACATGCTACAATCAAGAAAAAAGAAGAACAACGGTTGGAATCCATTTCAGCTTAAAGATCACAACTATCAGGTTATTAGGCAACTTGATTGTTTATTGTATAGATATTTATATTGACATGTTTCGTTGTTATTATTTGAATTGGTAGGAAGAAATATAGATTGCAAGAGGACAATCCAATTTACAAACTAACATAGTTTAATCTCTATTTATTCATTGTCTTTTCATATAGTTGTCGAGAATAAGATTTGTTCCTATATGTTACCATACACTTTTTCAATATGTTCAATTACAGTTCATTTGACAAGCATTTGTTAAGCTCTATTGCGACATAAAAACATAGTTATCTATTTTTTTTTCATAAGATCCTCACAACTAAATGTAATTTTTTTAAATTTGGTTTTATTGACTAAATGTGAATGTAGTGATGAAATGTGCCAGAAAAACAGTATTGAATGATAGATTACGTGATGGCATGCCAATGATTTTGACATATATAACCATGACCATGCATGTTACCATTTTATGCAACTTACGTTTTTGTTGTATTGTATGATTTAATTGTTATTGATATCTTAGAGTTTTAGTGCTTATGCCACATTTCCTCCAATGTTGTTTATTGTATCATTTGGTTAACATTATGTTTGAATTCATAAAACGATATATGTTTTTATTTTCCAGATCTTTGCCTCAAATCCACATAAAAAATGGATGTAAAAAAAATCCCTCATCGTCCAACAGTATGCATCAGACACCTGATAGATGAACCAAGGTTGAGGTGTCGATTTCAGATACATGTTCTACATCCTGGAAGAGGAAACCTTTCCAAACCAGAAATTCAAAAGGAGATAGGGAAGAAATTTGGTATTACTGGTACACAACAAATATTTATTTACGGTTTTCGTACGTATGGACAAAGATCTTCAGGTTTTGGGTTGGTATATGACAAGCTTGAGGATGCAATAAAATATGAGGCTAACCACAGATTGGTGAAGAACGAAATTCGTGATCTTGGCAAGAAAACCCAAAAAAATACTGAAAAAAAGCAAAGAAAATTCATGGTGTCATGCCAAGAAAAAAAAAAGGGTTGTTGAGCCACTGTCATCACCATCTACATAAAAAAAATAGTGAGAGTCCCTTTTCTTTCAGTTCGCATCATTGTATTTATTCAGTCTATCGTTGCATACAATTATCTAAATGTGTTGAAGATATTTTATAAGTTTGAATAATATTTTGAATTTTGATTTGTTCCTAAATAATCTATTGTCGACCTCTATCTTGTTTATAAGTAGTTTCAATAGCTTTGTGTGTTGCTTCTAATAAATTATTTTTATGATTTGTTATGTTTCTGCTGCAATATGGTAATGTTGGTTGCGGGATTTTTTTACATGATGCCATTAGGTAAACTGTTTTGTAGTAGTTGGGTTTATTTTTGTTTTGAATTTATTTTCGCATTCTGAAATCGATGAGGGGCTGTCTTCGATTCTCATGTTCATTGGTGCTTCTGGTGTCTTATGCCATTCGCTCATGGTTGTGTTCTACTTTGTCAGTGTTGAGCAAATAAATTATATTTATCATTTACTATGTTTCTGTTGGTAAGAACTATGTATATTTAATTTTACTTATGAGTAGCTTAAATAGCTTTGTGTGTTCGTTCAAATAAATTATTTTTATGATTTGTTATGTTTCTGTTGGATTATGGTAATGTTGTTTGCTCGATTTTTGTTACATGATGCCATTAATTAAATTGTTTTGTAGTAGTTGGGTTTATTTTTGAAATTCTATATTGATGTGTAAGAATGTTGAAATTCCATTCATATACTATGATTTGGAAACTTGCAGTCTTACTCATTTAGCAGTTGATGAAAGATCATCGCTTCCAAATCACCATCTACCATTGCTAGCGAACATTGAATGCAGTAACATTATCATGTATAAGAATTGATTCCATTAATTAAATTGTTTTGTAGTAGTTGGGTTCACTTTTATTTAGAATTTCTTTTTGGATTCTTAAATCGATGTAAGAAATATCTTGGATTCTGATGTTCATTGCTGCCTATGGTGTCTTCTGACATTGCTTCATGGTTATGTTATACTATGTTTGTGTTATGGAAAGAAACTAATTTTATAATTTATTATGTTTCGGTTAGTAATAACTATGTATTTTTAATGTTATTTATAAGTAGTTTAAATAGCTTTGTGTGTTTGTTCAAAGAAATTTCTTTTATGATTTGTTATTTTTCTGTTGCAATGTGGTAATGTTGGTTGCTGGATTTTTGTTACATGATGCCATTAATTAAAATGTTTTGTAGTAGTTGTGTTTATTTTTATTTTGAATTTCTTTTTGCATTTTGAAATCGAGGAAGGGTTATCTTGGATTCTGATGTTCATTGGTGCTTATGGTGTCTTGTGACATTGGTTCATGGTTATGTTCTACTATGACTGTGTTATGCAAATAAATTATTTTTATAATTTATTATGTTTCTATTGGTAATAACTATGTATTTTTTATGTATTTGTTTAGTTAATTGCAAATGGATTCGAGCATTTGGAGTTTACTCCCACTGGAGTTTCTAGAGATGATTCTCCTATGGGTGCCATTTTCAACATTGGTTCATTTGTGATCAATCTCTAAACATTGTGAAGAGCTATTGTCTAGGCCATCTTTTGTTAGCGCTTGGAAAAATAACAATATAACAGAAACTTGCCTTTTAATTGAACTATTGGGACAACATCAAAACCATTTTGCATATAAGTTTATCAATCGTACAGGACATACATCCTTGTTGCATGTCCCTCATCTGGAAAATAGATATACGATTGAATGTACAGTTGGTTCAATCATTTTGCTCTCAAAATATTTTCTTGTATGAGGGCATAAGGATTATTACATCACAAATCCATTCATAAAGCGTTTCTCAAATATAGGAATTATTGATATAGGAGACTATGGTTTCTTTTCTCTAATAGGCAACACTGGTCAACAAAAACATGGATGGATACTTGTACGTCATAAGCGTACTGTACATGGTCCTAATTTTTTTATCTGCAACAATGTCCAAAGAGTTTGGAGAGAAACAATTGGTGCTGATGGTGAACCTACTGCTCCTAAAGATGCTGTTTTTTATAAGGGAAAAATTTATTGGTTGCATGTGAAAATAATTTATGAAGAATGTGCCTCATATGTGTACAGAATGTACTCCCTGAACATTGAAATGAATATATGGGGTATGCATTCAGTTTACACAGGACGTAGGAAATGATGTATGTGTCTGAACTTACACTGCAACCAATTGATATGTCTTGTGAATGATGGTTTTACAAGTATATCGTGCATAGATGAAATCCAAGATTTCAAACGTGGTCAACATTGTGTTCAACAAACAGATAGTCACTTCGAGGACAGTAGAGGGTTAAGATGGACCCTTTTACAAGGTATGATGAGAAATATAAATATACATTGTTCAGACTATCTACCATTTCGAGCAGTTGGTACTTCTATATTGATGTGCAAGAATGTTGAAATTCCATTCATATACTATGATTTGGAAACTTGCAGTGTTACTCATTTAGCAGTTGATGAAAGATCATCGCTTCCAAATCAGCGTCTACCATTGCCAGCAAACAATCAATGCAGTAACATTATCATGTATAAGAATTTCTTTCCTTTAACTCCCAGCATGGTTTTCTTCAATGATTTTCTCCCATTCCCTCTGACATTGTACCAGTCCCTGTAGGATTTTGGCATGTAATTCAATAGGTTTATGCGTCTTTTTAAACAAAACATTGTTTTAGTTTTTGCACTATGTGCAAATTTTGGTATGTTCTGGTTTTAAATAAAACATGGCTTCATTTCATGAAGCTTTTTATAAAGGATATGGAAATTTCGAGTAGCTATGTTTTAGTTTTTGCTTCAAATCAATATTTTTATTTCTTTTGATCTTAAAATAAACAGATTTATGTACTGTATAACATCAAAATTTATTGGCTATATCGAGATTTTAATGGAAACTATATTTTACATCTTTTAAATAGTACAACTAATATTACATATCTTGCCCTCATACGCTAAAAGTATTTTATCAAATCTGTTGATAGTTACACTAATATATGATCTCGTGTCCTTCTATATTAATAAAAATAATGCGGTTAAAATGTAAACATTCCAATTAAACCAATAATCTCCAATACATTCACATAGAGATTGCACTAACAACAAATGAATAAACAAGGCATTCGATCTCAACTTGGTATGGGAACAAACATTGCACATTAAAGAACACTAACAGATTTATGTACTGTATAACATCAAAATTTATTGGCTATATGGAGAATTTAATGGAAACTATATTTTACATCTTTTAAATAGTACAACTAATATTACATATCTTTCCCTCATACACTAAAAGTATTATATGAATTCTGTTGATAGTTACATTAATATATGATCTCCTGTCCTTCTATATTAATAAAAATAATGCGGTTAAAATGTAAACATTCCAAATAAACCAATAATCTCCAATACAGTCACATCGAGATTGAATTATCAACAAATGAATAAACAAGGCATTCGATTTGAACTTGGTATGGGAACACATTCACACAGAGATTGCACTAACAACAAATGAATAAACAAGGGATTCGATCTCAACTTGGTATGGGAACAAACATTGCACATTAAAGAACACTAACAGATTTATGTACTGTATAACATCAAAATTTATTGGCTATATGGAGAATTTAAT
>LPNX011135384.1:2521-52477 GCA_001517045.1 Pseudotsuga menziesii | reverse complement strand
TTCGCCGAGTAGATGGAACAAGCAATGTATATGCCAAAATCAATATCACAATAGCGATGATATTATTTCCATCTAATATTATTAACCAGTAAACAAACTACACAAATCTTAATTGGTGATATGATAAAAGCAATAATTGTCTATCAATTGCATCTAGTATGCGTGGTTAAGTGGAGAAGATGTTATACTCCCCATCAAGGTTTAAATAATGTTTATCACATATTTTCCCCTCATGGTCCAATTGGGACTAGAAAGATACCAACAATCTCACTCTCACATACGTACTTGAGGGTGAGAATTGATGTTCCAAACGTCTTAATCCCAATGAGCTAGCTCGAGGGTTGAGTGTTTTAAACATTATGCAGAAGATCTTGGGGTTTGTTTCTCAAGATGGATTTTCCTCTGTTGCATACCTCACTTGATGACCTACCAGCTCAGGCATCATAATCAACACTGATGCAGTGATGGGTTTACAAAGGGCACCATCCACAAAATGCAAGGAACTCCCCAGTGGTTTCCCCTGCAAGGTTTTCCTTGGAAAAATAAAAGACAGTAATTGGGGAAGAAAATACTTGTAGTCCCAGAAGGATGTTGGAGCCAAAGTGGGAATGCTTGATCTCTTAGCACATATTAGGAGGAGCACTTGTGTAAGGAGGCAATTACAAATTTCCCTCTAATAAAGGATCATTGGTATCTTATTTGTTTCAACAATAAGTGTTTCTCACCTTGTCCTACACACCAGCAGAAGTTCTTGGGGACAATTTTGTAAACCAATGTTCTTAGAGATCCTTCCTTTTGAAGGATAGAGATAGAGCCATTTATTGAATCATTGTCCAATAATTAAAAAGGAGGACCTCAAATTCAACATATTGATTAGAATTTGCATTGTTAGTTAGTTGGGATTTAGGAAGACTTATTTCCATTGTTAAACAATCAATTCGATGAAAACCAATGATGCCTCATTGTGGTTATTTAAGAATGGGACATGCAAGGAGTACAATGTGGAACTAGGAGAGGAGGCCATTCATGGAGAGTTGTAAAGATGATAGGATGAATTAAATAATAACTTAGCTACAACAGGAGATGGTGGAGAAGGATAAAGAATTCTTAGAGCTACTAGAAACTATTCAAGAGCACTGGGAAGCAAGGACACATTCCAATGCCATTGTAGAAGAAAACACCATGATCGATAGCTACATGGTATGTTGAATTTGTTTAGATTTTTCTAAAGAAACTTGAATTTTAAAAGTGCATTACATGCATTGGTTTAGAATGTCTAGGAAGATGGCTATGGACACAAGGGATACATAAGAGAAAGAATGGAATCATAAGCCCCATTGTACTTGAACATAGGAACAAGTATGAAGGCTTGTGTTTTGATGGTAGAGAAGAAAAATCCAGGAGGCCATGTTTTTATGATGGGGAAACCCAATGGATCTCATTTTGGCATAGTAATTAAAGTGGAGTGCTAAAAGAAGGCTTAACACAATAGGATGATGGTCACATTATGATATGAAGTTGTGTAAAATGTTGGAAAATGAGAGAGCATCCTGATTAATATTATATTCTTCTTCTTATAAGTGGGAAACTTTCTTGAATATACAAGCTTCAATTCCAATGCAAAGAAAAATGATTGTCTTAGAGAGAAATGTGCAACTGCCACACCAATATGCTCTACAAGGATGATTTTAAGGAACCATACTTATTTAAAAGTGTAAAAATGTTGGTGAATCTTACCAATTGGCGATGTTTTTCAAAAAATATTCTAATTTCCAAGGATTTTATATCGTTTAGATAATAATTTGTCAATTTTTAGGGTGAAAAAATTTTACCCCATCAAAATTGGGCGAAATAGGGCTTTAAAAAATGCAAAATGGCGAATCTTTTTTTTAGAGAAAAATGTGGAAAAGTAGCTCATGGGCTAAATTTCACCCCTAAAATTATCCATGAATTGTTTTTCCCATTTCACTTATAAGGAAGTTATGCAGTGAATAAAGTTGTCAGCAAGGATACAATTGAACTCACAACATAGATAGCTTAGAATATCAATGTAGAAATGTTTTTAAGGTAGGTTGCAAATGGAAAAAATAAGAACATGTAAAAGTTAATATGTATCAAGAACTTGTGCATGCATATGCAACAAATGAAGTGCCAAGAAATTGACACTTGTTAATTATATCATTCATTACAGTCACTAGCTTGCAATAAAAAGATGCATGGATTACATAAACCCTATGAAGTAACTACATTTAAAGAGAGAGAGAACCTATATGAGAGGCAAGATATTTATATCCTCTGCATCAAATTTCCACCCAAAACCAAATATGATAACATTTTTCGATAATAATCCATAGCCAAACCAACATTTTAGGGAAAAAGGAGATAGAAATATGAGCTGAATGAGTTAGATCCATTACCTAGTGAGCACTTAGATGCGATATAATTGGGACATGGAAACTTGGAAATAAAGCATAATCTTTCGAACAACATGTAGTTGTACAAAGAGGGAATTCTTTCACCACAGAAATGCATGTCTCTCTCCAGTTCTTGTATAGCAAAAAATATTAGAAAACATTATTTACTATATATAAACCCTCTCATACATTATATAGTTAAAAAAGTAACAATACAAGTTTCTTGAGAGTACCTAAAAACGATGTAATCCATACTCCAACTTCCAAATACAAAACATGGACTATTTCCTACAACAAAACCACACCAGTATTCATAAAATTTAACTCAGTTAACCCAACTAATAAATGTTAACTCAATTAACCCAACTAAGAATATAAAACCCATAAATAAACAATCTGTCAATGTATTACCTTGTTCATCACATTCACAAAATCATCATGCTTCAATGTTGGAAAATCAGTGTAATATCCCAAATTTTGGACCTACCATTTATAGGCATGAGCCTATTGATCATGATGTTTATATTGATGTTTTATTTTTATATTGGGTCAAAGACCACAGTGCATATGAACATGATGATTTTCTTTGTATATTGGGCGTAAGCCAATGATTGATGATATATGTGTATATATGTTGGTTGTGTTGGGCATGGACCCTGGAGCACATGATTGATGAAATTTTTTGTGTTGGACGTGGACCCTGAAGCACATGATTGATGAGATGTTTTGTGTTGAGCGAGAGGCTCTGGAGCACACAAGTACTTACATGTGTGTTGAGCATAAAGCTCCGGAACACATGAAAATATAATTGGACATGTTGGGCATAAGCTCTAGAGAATTCCATGTTGATGTTGAGCATAATCTCTATCCAGCATTAGATCCTTGGACATTGTATCCCTAGGTGTATCATACAAGTACATCCTAGCATTTAGTGTTGAGCAAGAGCTCTAGAATTGCACTATTTTTGTAACTCCCTATTATAAGCGTTGAGTATGGGCTCTGGTAAGCGCTAGGGGTTACTGATAAGATTAAAATCACCTCGGAGTGAAAACGACTCGAGAATAATGTTGATCTCATCATACTTATTTTTAAGTGATTAAATGAAATTTTGAATTTCTGTATTCTCATTAAGTACTGAAGAACTACCACGTTATACGAGGGAAATCCAACATGCAAGGATGTTTAGAGTTTCCTACCCTAGTAGACCTAATCCATCTATCTTCTTGACCTTCATAAAGAAGTGTCATTAAGTTTAGGGATCATGATACATGATGCCTGAAGACAAATGCTAACAAGCATTTTAATACTATGTATTTTATACATAGTATGTATAAAGAATTAATTATGATTAATTATATAATTGAATAAAGAAAGAAGAGAAGCTCCACCAATTATTATCTATTATTAAAGGATTAATAAATAGTGAAATATCTATGAAAGACTAACTAGGAACTAGCCAAAAGTTCCTAAGTTAAGAATTGAAAATTACCCTAGTAAATTAAAAAGGGTTAAATCAAGAAATCAAGGATTTCTTTATTTAATTGCCCCTTTGACTGAAAAGTCTATCTATAAAGACTCAAGTCAAGAAAAGGCTTGGGGTTCTGATTTTCATCTAGGAGAATTATTATTCTACCTATTTTGCTCTCAAGTGTTTTCTTGGAGAACTTTTCCTACAAGGAAAAGAGGATTGATTCAAAACTGATTACTAGTTAGGAAACCCTACCTTAGGAGCTCTAATCTACTTGCATGTTGGAGTCCAGCTCGAGGGGATCTAGATTAAAAGCAGGAATGGTTTCGGGTCACGGTTGGGAAGAACATGGTAGTTCCCAAGTGATTTGGTCATCAAACAAAGGTCAGATCTACATTGAATTGTTAATGCTGGTTATTTAAATGTGCAGGTGCAGCCATTGACAAAGCTTCAAATTCAGGTATGAAACCCTTGAAGGCATATTTTATTTCTTTCCTAAAGTTTCATTACTGTTTATGTTAAGTAATGGCTGCAATGAAATTTCTAACCCTAATGGTTAAGTCTTATGGTTAACAATCTGCTAAGGTTCGTATTTGCAATTTACTAATCATAGGCTAGAGAATTTTTATTATATGCTGTACATTACCAGGGTTTGTACTTTTGATTTGATTTCTGTATTATTTCCATGCTTAGTTTATGTGTACTATATCTAGGTTTTGTTACGAGTTAGCATATTATTGTTCTATAGGTTGCAGTACTCTGCTGACATAGTTCATTTGTCAACAAAGGGTTGTTTTAAATTCAAAATTTGTTCAGAAGTACAGGTTGAATATATATAGAAAAACATACATAATAGTATTCAAATTGTTTTATAATTAATTTACTATTTATTTTATTTATAAACTAAGGTACAAAATTTAAATATTCTAAACTAAATCAGTTAAGTACAGACAAAAACTAAATCTAAGATAACAACTCATTAAAAACCTTCAAGGTCTGTCTCAACAAGTACAAATTAAATATAGTAACATTCCATTAAATAAACATATTCATAATTAACCAACAGAAAAGGCATCGTGACCATCCATGTGGTCCAATATCAAACCTTTGTCTTATTATATAAATTCCATTGTCCAAATCGCTTAGTCAATAATCGCATCCATTTACATAACCCAAACATTATAATCCACGGTCCTATTATTATTGTCATCCTTTTATAAAACATAAAGTGTTTTAAGGTCCCATATAAATCTACACACAACCGTCACATCACATTAAACAATTAATAACAAAAACCCATTTTTTCAACACAGGTCATGACATCGAATCCTATGGATGTCTAGACCCAAGGAAAAAACATTAATAACAAACCATAAGTATTTTACACACAAATAGTAAGAAAATCGCATAAACATTTTCACATAGTCACGCTACAGTAACCAAACGATATCATGGGTTTGCCATAACCCTGGCTGTTACAGCCTTTTCCTTTTAATAAACAAATTACATATTAAAATGCTTACTAAATATATTGCAATCATTTGGAGAGGCACATACCATTCATGGCATGGCCTACACCCACGCAGAGCCAATACAAAACCAAAAGTTCAATACTTTTTCTAAAAACACAATCTCCATTTAACGCCAACATAGAGCATACAGTGGCAAGCCAATGAGATACGACACCATTTCTACAATGGTGCAGCCCATGGCATAACGCCCCAAGCTCTATAATATTTCCCAACTTAAAATACAAACAAAACAAATGGAGTGTTGTGCATAATTCCAAAACCCAAAACATTATTTATACATAGAGTAAATTCCACAAGCTGAAAGCCACGAATTGAACCCAGTACGTCAACATTTTAAAACGCAGCATTAAAATAACTATACAGTCCCAAATTTTTACATAGTATAATCTTTTAAAAATGATGAATGAAATCGTATATACCAAAACACATTACAGTCTTCATATAAAAGCCAACGCGTTGTGCATTTACATAGAAGGGCACGAAATCCTCTTTTACAAATAGTCAAGTTAATATAATATTAAATGGAAAGCTGTGAGCTATGGTACCATTACAAGTAATGGTGCATCCACAACTCATATTCCAAACCTCCAAATGACAGCCAAAAACCCAGAGTGAGGTACATTATAAATCCCGAAGGCAGAGTCAACAAGTGCCACACAAAACCCCCCACCCTGTAAAGAATCCCAACTCAGAAATGTCGAGAACGAGAGGAGGCAAGTAAATATTGCTAGCACGCTTACCATAACCATGAAGAAGAAATCCCAAATCGACAGCATATCCCTATTCAAACCCCATAGTGCCTTCGTTTCCACTTGCAAACAATTCAACGATGGCATGAGAAGCATGACCATGCCATGGAGAAGACAACAAAGCAATGCATTTTACACAAAGTTGTTCTAGCTTACCTGGAAATCGATGGAGTTCGCTTTCCTTCTCCAACTGCATAGAGGCCACACTAAACCACAAAACCAAAACCACATAATGCACAAACAACGAATGCCAAATCCTCTGCCAAGTATTTTTCACCAACCCCGATGGCATTAATTGCACCAACTGGTGGCCATTAACACATCCATAAACCCTCACTATAAGCTTGTGGATCAACGTTATACCATATACCAACCAAGTCATAAGTTTAAACCCTTTATCCTATAGTTTCACCACCTTCATATGTTATCGTAGGCTCAGTTCTAATGACATGGTATTTATACCATAGTCTCCCCACCTTATAGTATGCGCAGACCTTAACACTATGGCATAGTGTTTACAATGTTATCCCTTTGCATCAAAATTTAGGTTCTTGCATGCCCTTTGCTAGTTCTTATAGGTAGCGTATGTGCATAGATTTTTAGTCTAAGTTTTGTAGTATTTAGGAATCATGGCAAACGTAGTATGCCATGATGCCCTTGCTAGGAAGAATAAGCGTAAGTTTCCAAACTCATAACCAAGGCAGGCCTGCAAGATAGAAACAAGAGAAGAGTAAATAATTAACCAAGAGATAGATAATTATAATGGTAAGGATAGTAAGATAATTCACAGCATCTAGTTAATTAACTAAGAAAGATAATTAACAAACATAGCGCTCACTTGAGTCGTAAAATGAAACAGTAATAAAAATGCAAGGCAGAACTGGAAGTATAACTAGGAACTGAATTGCTTCAAGTAACCAATAATTTTGATGACGCAAGAGTAACCTGTAAGTCAATAGATAAGGTTCCTTAGTTCATATGATCTAAGTAAGCCTACATAACGAAGAATGACCTTACCTCTCATATCGTCATGGGAGAATGAGTCTCGCCACTCCACCACTTTGTTCCCATCAACAAAGTTAAGTTAGTTTTCATTAAATAAACAAAGTACACATGTGCAAGAGCAAAACAATGATCTATACAAATCATTAATTCACCGATAGTAATAACTAAGATGTATCTGTAGTTTAAATAACATAATTAATACATAAGAAGTAAACGAACTAATAATCACTGAATTGATAAGAGAGTAACATGACAGTATGGGCAGTTTTTGAAGAGATCGAAAGTATAAGTAGCGCATGTAATTCCACACGAGTAATAATAATCCCCTTTGGGGTAGTTTTTACTTGCCTATTAAAAAAAATTATTTTCAATTTTTGGGGACATTACAAGTGGTATCAGAGCCTAGTTTCAATGCTGAGAGAATTATGGGCGCACCAGACTTTCACGGAGAATAAATAAAGTATGATAAGTAATTTTGTTACTAACATAAATTTTTGTTGCTATTAAAAACTTTTGTGTTTCAGGAAAATTGTTACAGCGCTGTTGAGTTTATGAATACTAAGTAAGAAAATAGCAGGCAAGAAGAAATGACCACCCCCACTCCGAAAGTGAACTTGGTAGTCGAGCTAAACTCTGATGTGCTGAAAACTTTGCACAGTCTTCAAACTGAACTGAAACGTTTCATAGAAGACAGTATAAATGAAATAAATGAACATCAAGCTATAAATGAAGCATTATTGTGTAACATGATGGGAGGGAGACCACAAGGTAAACCTATCTAGTCCACCAACAGATCCAAAAGAGAACTGTACCATGAGCGGGCTAGCAGCCCAAGAGAAGAAGAAAAAGAAGGTACACCTGAAGCAACTAAAGGAGATCATCACAGTCCTACTAGTGATGGCTCACTTTCTCCACGGAGAAAAAGGAAAAGAAATGATGACAGTCTTCAAGGGGATTTTCGAAAAATAAGAGCCCCGACCTATGAAGGTGAAATAAATACGGGAGAAAAAGCTGAAGAATGGTTGTTGGGAATGAGTAAGTATTTCCAGGTTCATAACTATTCAAGTGTGATGTAGGCTAGGCTTTCCATCTACAACCTGGATGGTAAGGTAGCAAGATGGTGGCGAGATTTAACGCACACCAAGAAAGATGAGTTGCGAGAAATAAGCTGGGAAAACTTCAAGAAATATTTTCCAAGAAAAATACATGTCAGAAAGGTTCTTTGACCGCAAGGTAAAAGAGTTCCATGAACTGCACATGGGGTCCATGACTATGGATGCATTTATAAACAGATTTTTAGATCTGCTGCATTATGTACTGTAAATCAAAGAAGAGAAGGTGAAGATCTAGTAGTTCCTAGGATGTCTTCCTCCCAATTTTTGGGACAGGATTGAATTCGACATGCCAAAGAATCTGGATACTACACTACACAAGGCCCAACTCTGCTATGAGGATGGGCAGTTACGACAAGAAAACCATAACTGAAACATAGAAAAGTCTAGAAACGTTTCTGATAATCGCAAGCCTGGGTCAAACCCATAGTGTTATCAGGAATATTGCACCTTCTGCGAACCGAAGCTATTCCTCTGGTCTGAATAGTTCAGATCCAGAACAAATGAGTGAATGACAAAGGATGAAGACCTTCCCTGAATGCTGTAGACACTTGGAATACTGCTTCGATTATGAACCTGTGTACCTGCAAACATATCAAACATAAAAGCACATCAAAGCTACCAGAAAATCATCTACTTATCCATGCTAGTGACTAAGGAATCTAACAACATGTACATGTGAAATCAAAACAACAGTAACGTGGGATGAAAATCTGCTTTGCATTAAGAATGTATGGATAATCTTACAACCATTTCCTTAGTGTTGACAAGCCCCTCCATGAGACAAACACTTCATCTCCATAAGCTCCAACTTTGCTCTCTATGCTCTCCAATGAATTGGACTAGGTAGTCAATCCAACAACATAACAATACCTCTATAGTTCTCCCCCTCAACTATGGATATGAGCTTGTATTTATAAGACTTAATGGATAGGAATAGTTGAGAGAATTGTGGGTGAGGTGGCTCCAATATCCTACCATGAGGGATCTCGAGCTCAAACTAACCCATAATGATAGGGATAAGGGAGGACATGAGGCTCAAGTTCTAGAAGCCTCGAGAAACTTCTCTTTTTTTCATTTTACCTAGGGTACTGCTTTTGTTCCCTTATGACAGAGGGGTTTAGATGAGAACCGATTTAAGACCAAAGACCATAGGTGGTGGCATCGCTTCTCTAAAAAATGATACAGGTGGTGCTGAGAAAGGTACCGCTCACTAGCCATAGGGCAAGCGCGGTGTTAGGGTTTTTCAAATAGAATTGACAAACAAAGCAAGTTTCCACTCTAAGTGTTGGGATTAAAGGAAAACATGGAAGTTAAGGGTCTTATCACATGATGGTGACAGGATTTAGGTATAACAAAATTCCCCCCAAAGCATGAGACTTAGAGGGATATGATAAGCGAGAGCTTTGAGAGAACAAGTTGTCACTTCAAGGTGAAAATGTCAGCTTGGTAGGAGAATGTCATCAAGTGGGAATCTATAGTACATCAATAATTTTGAATCGTAGACAAATGTAACCAACTCATGGCTGTGGACCAATACAAGGTAGATCCATGAGAGGAATAAACAAACATGGATGCTAGAATACAACATAGATCCATGTGATAGAGAACTCAAACTTGGACATAGCTACCGAACATACAACGTATATCTATGTCATACAGATGTAAATTTGAGCATAGCCATGACCATACAAATGTGGATCGATGCTAGATATACAAAACTCCATCGTATCCTGAGGAAAGCAATGAGCGCTAAAAAAATACCTAGGGTTTTCGTCTTGTCTTCCACAAAGTACGATTCTATCCATGTGATTACAATGATCTGAAGTCGAACATGGTAGAAGCCACTTGATTATCAGCCAATGACGTGAACTGTTAGCAAGTGCAAGGGAGATAACCACTGATGTCAATGATTCCCAAGGTACCCTAGTACAATCTCCTGAGCGTGAATAGATGTCCTGATGTCGAACACCCAGTCGATTCTATTGATCAAATGTCAATGATGTATACCTATATCAAGAGCGAGAGAATCTATCATTAAGGTATACAGATCTCAAGTTACTAAGTTTTATTTCTAATACTATTTCCTGGATGATGAGCTAGTGTCGATGGGAATATTCTCGTCGAAGGAGGGCCATCATGAGTCCCACATCGATGACATGAAACTAGGAACATAGTTCTCGAATGATGTGAATGTAGTAATTATAAGACTAACTCAAAAGTACTGACACAGAGACTATTTTGACTGCAGAGGTAAAACTTTATTAACTTCCCTTTGAACATCGGGTGGCACGACAAAAGACTTGGCAGCATGACTAAACCAGACAAACACATAGTGCGACGGTGGACAATGCATTCTTTTGAAATACTCAAAGGAGTGGTATGACTCATGAAAGTGGATCGTCACGGATATCAGTTGAATACCCAATTGACTGAAATGATATGCAGATAAGTGCCATGTTCAAAGGTAACAACAAGCTACTACCATTTATTTGCAAGAATGATTCCCTTCCCATTTTCCCCATCATGGTTGATGAGTGCCTCTTTTTGATTTTACGAGTTCAAAGAGGGTAACAAACACTCGTTATAGCTCATCCAAAGAAAATTCCAAACTCATATGTTTTACGAACCTGAGAGAGGATGGGTTTGTTCCCAAAAGAGGGTCTCTGAATGTTTAATTTAACGAGTCCAATGAAAGAAAACTCGGTATCGTTCATGTTTAGAGAGTCTTAACAACCACGAAAGAAGACTCCATAGGGTCCTTTTTCATAAAATAGTTTATCTGAACCAAAAAAGTGATAACCTACCATTAGATGAATGACTCTTCAAATGCTTTAATGAGCGTGAAGAAGACAAGATCACTTGACAATCTTTTCGTATTTAAGTAGCCCGAAAAGAGTTTAAAGAAGACTCCACTAGATCTCTTTTCACAATGAGAGATTTTACGAGCCTGAAAAGAACCAGAAACAGACTTGAAACTTTGATTCTAAGTTTCAAGAGCATGACCAAAGTGTCACAATAAGTGCTCAAAAGATTTTTTCCTTTTTATGGTAGTACGAAAAAGTAAAAAATGAACTCCCAAAACTTTACTGCTACTACTCTTCTATCCTACAGTGACTCAAAAACAAGTATTAAATGCCCCAATAACTGACATTAAAGGATTATGACTGGTAGATTTTGAGTAATAAATGATTTTAAAACAAAACTATAGCATGTTAAAGCCCTAAAATGTATATAAAAGTCATGTAAATATTAAAAAATCAAAACATTTTACTATTTATCCATAGTGGAGAACCTTTGGAGCATTTAATTGGCCATATTTTCAGTCACTGATATCAAGAGCATCCACCATCGGATTCATGCACCATCAGTTACAGGTAATAGCCTAGACCCTACTCTTTAATTTTATGCCTTCAATTTTGATTTTTAATGGTGTTTTAGGCTTATATGGCTATCCCTAAAATCATGGAAGCAGGAACCGCTCTTATCCCTTGCGGGATAAGCGGTACCCCGCTAGAACCGTGCTGAAAACATAGCGCACAGACAGTGCCACTGCCTGTCCTCAATGGGACATAGGTGGTGTCGTCCTTAGAGAAAAGATAAATGGTTGCACAAGAAAAACTAGCTCATTTTTATTGATTTGGATGATTAAGAATGCTTCTAACAAGTCTTGTGATGGTTTTTGACAGGTTCTTATTGATAAAAAATGGTCATATGGAAAGAGAGGCAACATGATAATGACGACGCTTTCGTTGAATAGAATGCAGGTTGCATATCCACATTGAGAGACTGTGGACTCTTAAAGTTCTTCCACACACCCATATGGTTGCCATATTTTTTATTAGGAATATTGCACCTTTTGTTGACAGAAGCTGTTCCTCTAGTCTGAATGGTTCAGATCCAGAACAAATGAGTGAACAACAAAGGATGAAGAACTTCCCTGAATGTTGTAGACACCTGGAATACTGCTTCGATTGTGAACCTGTGTACCTACAAACATATCAAACATACAAGCACATCAAATTTACCAGAAAATCATCTACTTATCCATGCTAGTGACTAAGGAGTCTAACAACATGTACATGTGAAATAAAAACAACAGTAATGTGGAACGAAAATCAGATTTGCATTAAGAATGTATGGAGAAGCTTACAACCGTTTCCTTAGTGTCGAAAATCCCCTCCACGAGACAAACACTTCATCCCCATAAGCTCCAACTTTGCTCTCTATGCTCTCCAATGATTTGGACTAGGTAGTCAATCCAACAGCATAACAATACCTCTATAGTTCTCCCCCTCAACTATGGATATGAGCTTATATTTATAAGGCTTAATGGATAGGATTAGTTGAGAGAATTATGGGTGAGGTGGCTCCAATATCCTACCATGGGGATCTCAAGCTCAAAATAACCCATAATGATATGTATAAGGGAGGACACGAGGCTCAAGTTCTAGAATCCTCGAGAAACTTCTCTTTTTCCCATTTTAATCAGGGTACCGCTTTTGCTCCCTTATGACAGAGTGGTTTAGATGAGAACTGCTTTAAGACCAAAGAACAAAGGTGGTGGCACTGCTTCTATAAAACATGATACAGGTGATGCTGAGCAAGGTACCGCTCACCAGCCATAGGGAAAGCGTAGTGCTAGGTTTTTTCGAGTAGAATTGACAAACAGAGCAAGTTTCCACTCTAAGTGTTGGGATTAAGGGAAAACATGGAAGTTAATGGTCTTATCACATGATGGTGACATGATTTAGGTATAACAGTAGCCTTATAAAAAGAAAAATAAAAGTTTTTAAGCGAACAAGAACTTCAACAAAACTAGTACGAAGCCTTATGTACCAGCTCTTAATGGTAATAAGCAAGTGGCGAGTGGAGCCAATGCTACCCCTTTAGTGATCAAGTGTTGGAAGTGAAACGGGCCGCATTATGCCTGAGATTGTAAGAACAAGAACAATGGAGTATTGCATAACCTGCAAGAAGAATCTACCATTGAGGATATAGTGAGAACCCCATGAATCTATGTAGCATTAGATGGTCGGCAAGTGGACCATCAAGATACAATGGTCGAGATCGAAGGTAAGATCTTGAATACCTATGTTTCAATACTTATTCATCACGGTGCTTATCGGAGCTATGTTGCACCCAGGATTCTTGATTTATGCAAGTTAGGCAAAGTAAAGCATGTTAAACCTTGGCTGGTAGAGTTAGCCACCGGTCCGAAATGAAAGGTTTCAAAAATTGTTAAAGAATGTGAAGTAAACCTAAATGGTTTCCTTAATAAGGTAAACCTGAACATCCTACCTTTAGGATCGTACAATATTGTTATCAGCATGGACTGGCTGGAACAACACCATGTCATTCTTGATTTTATACACAAGTCTATCTTGTGTACTGATAGCCAAGGGAACCAAGTGAAGGTTCAAGGCATCCAAAATAAAGTTTCTGTAAGACAAATCTCTACCTTGCAAGCGAAGAAGTGTGTTAGTAAAGGCTGCAAGTTGTTTGCGGTGAATATCTGAGATGTAGAGTCTAATAGGGAACAATGCATAGAATATTTCCCCATTCTTGAAGAATTCAAGGATTCGTTTCCCAAGGAAATCCCCGGATTACCTCTGAAATGAGATCTAGAATTTTCCATTGAAATGACCCCAGGATCAGTTCCGGCCTCCAAAGCCCCTTACCGCATGAGTGCATCAGAATTGGTGGAACTCAAACTACAGTTATAGGAGGTGATAGAGAAAGGGTATATCCCCCCCAATGTGTCCCCTTGGGGAGCACCGTTTCTGTTCGTAAAGAAGAAGGATGGTACGATGCGGATGTGCATTGATTACCACCAGTTGAACAAAATGACTATAAAGAACGATTACCCACTCCCTAGGATCGATGATTTGTTTGACCAGGTGGTAGGAGCCAAAATATTTTCAAAGACTGACCTACGATCCGGGTACCATCAGGTATGGATTCGAGATGAAGATATTCCCATGATATCGTTTTGTATGAGGTATGGGCACTATGAGTTTGTAGTGATGCTATTCGGGTTGACCAATGCACTCGCAAAATTTATGTGTATGATGAACAACATATTCAGTAAATATCTAGATAAATTTGTACTAGTATTTATTGATGACATTCTGGTTTATTCCAAGAATAAAGAGGAACACAAAGAACACCTTCACTTAGGACTTAGAGTGTTGATAGAATACTAGCTCTACGCTAAGTTTAGTATATGTGATTTTTACAAACCACAAATACAATACTTAGGTCACATCATATTCGAGGTAGGAATAGCTGTGGACCCAGAAAAGATTCAAGCCATAAAGGATTGGCCTACCCTGACTAGTGTCACTAACACTAGGTCCTTTTTGGGTTTAGCCGAGTATTATCGAAAGTTCATTGAGAAATTATCGAGAATCTCTTTCCCCATGATGGCTTTGTAGAAGAAAGTGAACAAGTTCTTATGGACTAACAACTATGAAGAAATTTTTCAAAAGCTTAAGTAGCTTTTGATGATCACACTAGTGTTGCGGATTGCGGATCCTGATGGGGATTTCATTGTATGCATGGATGCAAGCAAGGAAGGACTTGGAGGAGTCCTCTTACAAAAAGATCATGTGATCTGTCATGAATCACGGAAATTAAAAGATCATGAGTAGAATTATCCCACGCATGATCTTGAGCTAGTATCCATTATCCACACTCTGAAGATGTGGAGACACTACCTCATGGGAAGGAAGCTCCTTCTAAAGATTGGTAATATGAGTCTAAAGTATTTATTTGATCAACCCAATTTGAATGTGAGGCAAGCAAGATGGTTGTATTTCCTGAGTGAGTATCACTTTTAACTAAAGCATATTAAGGGCAAAGAGAACAAAGTTGCCGATGCTTTAAGTTGACAAACTCATATGATATATGAGGTGAACCTGAGTCAAACTGATGTAGATTTGCATGAGAAGATTAGAACAGCCAACAAGGTTGACCTGTTCTATGTGGAAATCCTCAAGAATGTCCAAGAGGATCAGTTGTTTCAACAACAGAAGGAATACAAGGTGGATGACTCCAGACTACTATGTTCCAAGAGTAGATTGTATGTTCCAGAGGGAGGGAACGTTCAGTCCAGCATCCTCACAAAATTTCATAGGGAACCCTACTCGGGGCACCAAGGATATCAAAAGATGATATCTGCCATCAAGAGACACTTTTTTTGGCCTAATTTAAAGGCTGAAATTGCAATGTTTATTGCAAAATTTCAGGAATCCCAGCTAGTTAAAGCTGAGCACTAGCACCCTTCAGGATTTCTACATCCATTTCCCATTCTAGAATGAAAGTGGGAGGTTATCAGTATGTATTTTATTACTAGCTTACCAAAAAGCAAGAAGCAAAATGATTCCATCTTCGTAGTCATTGACAATCTGTCAAAGGAAACACAATTCATCCCTGTAAAATCGACCTACAAGGCTATGAACATTGGCGATATCTTCCTAAAAGAGATATTTAGATTGCATGGGATTCCCACAGCAATTATCTTAGATCGAGATGTTAAGTTTACAAGAAAATTTTGGAGATCTTTATTCTCTAGATGAGAGACACATTTGAACTTTAGCACTGCTTCTCACCTGCAAACATATAGGAAGACTAAAAGAGTAAGCCAAATTGTTGAAGACATGCTTCGAATGTATGTCATGAACAACCCCACCAAGTTGGAGGATTATCTGCACCTTGCAGATTTTGCATATCACAATGGGTATTAGGATCCCACCAAGACGAGTCCTTTCGAGCACCCTTTCGAGGAACTCTATGGACAAAAGTGTAGGACCCCAGTTACTTGGGACAGTCGGGTAGATCGACTCATGTTAGGTCCTGACCTGTTATTGGACTTGAAACAGTTAGTTAACAAGGTCTAGGGAAACCTTAAAGAGGCACAAGACTGTCAAAAAAGTTATGCGGATAAGGAAATAAAAGATAAAGATTATCAAGTAGATGAGCATGTCTCCTTGAAAGCGAAAGCAAAACGGAGCTCGTTGAGCTTGGGCAGGTGTGGTAAGTTAACACCTAGATTTTGTGGACCTTTTGAAATTTTGGCCAAGAAAGGACCAGTGACTTATGAACTAGCATTACCTACACACATAAGAGTTCATAATGTTTTCCATGCATATTTATTAAAGAAATATGTTTATGACACTAAGAATGTCATTGATTGGTCATTATTACAGGTAGAAACTGAGGGGGAATTTTCCCCTGAGCCTTTGCATATATTGAACAAGAGAGAAGTGTAGCTGTGGAAGCACATTGTAATCCAGTTGAAAGTGCAGTGGAATAACTTTGAGGTAGATGAGGCTACTTGGGAGAATGAGGCCAACATGAGAAAGGATTACCCTGCCTTGTTTCATGATATCATTCGGAGTCCCTAGAACACTAGGGACGGTGTTGTAATAAGAAGGGAGGGATGTAATATCCTGAATTTTCGACCTAACATTTATAGGCATGAGCCTATTGATCATGATGTTTATATTGATGTTTTATTTTTATATTGGGTCAAATACCCCACTGCATATGAACATGATGATTTTCTTTGTATATTGGGCGTAATCCAATGATTGATGATATATGTGTATATATGTTGGTTTTGTTGGGAGTGGACCCTGAAGCACAAGATTGATGAAATGTTTTGTGTTGGGCATGGACCCTGAAGCACATGATCGATGAGATGTTTTGTGTTGAGCGAGAGGCTTTGGAGCACATGAGTACTTACATTTGTGTTGAGCATAAATCTCTGGAACACATGAAAATATAATTGGACATGTTGGGAATAAGATCTAGAGAATTCCATGTTGATGTTGAGCATAAGCTCTGGAGCATAGGATCCTTGGCCATTGTATCCCTAGGTGTATCGTACAAGTACATCCTAGAATTTAGTGTTGAGCGAGAGCTCTGAAATTGCACTATGTTTGTAACTCCCTATGATAAGCATTGAGTATGGGCTCTGGTAAGCACTAGGGGTTACTGAAAATATTAAAATCACCTACGAGTGAAAACGAATCGAGAATAATATTGATCTCACATACTTATTTTTAAGTGATTAAATGAAATTTTGAATTTCTGTATTCTTATCAAGTACTGAAGAACTACCACACTATACGAGTAAAATCCAACATGCAAGGATGTTTAGAGTTGCATAGCCTAGTAGAACTAAGCCATATATCTACTTGACCTCCATAAAGAAGTGTCGTTAAGTCTAGGGATCATGATACATGATGCCCGAAGACAAATGCTAACAAGTATTTTAATACTATGTATTTTATACATAGTATGTATAAAGAATTAATTATGATTAACTATATAATTGAATAAAAAAAGAAGAGAAGCTCCACCAATTATTATCTTTTATTAAAGGATTAATAAATAGTGAAATATCTATGAAAGACTAACTAGGAACTAGTCAAAAGTTCCTAAGTTAAGAATGGAAAATTACCCCAGTAAATTAAAAAGGTTTAAATCAAGAAATCAACGATTTCTTGATTTAATTGCCCCTTTGACTGAAAAGTCTGTCTAGAAAGACTCAAGCCAAGAAAAGGCTTGGGGTTCTGATTTTCATCTAGGAGAATTATTATTCTTCTTGTTTTTCTCTCAAGTGTTTTCTTGGAGAACTTTTCCTGCAAGGAAAAGATGATTGATTCAAAACTGATTACCAGTTAGGAAACACCACCTTAGGAGATCTAAGTTACTTGCATGTTGGATTCCAGCTTGGGGAGACCCAGATTAGAGCTAGGAATGGTTCTGGGTCATGGTTGGGAGGAACGTGGTAGTTCCAGGTGATTTGGTCATCAAACATAGGTCAAATATGCATTGAATTGTTAATGCTGGCTATTTAAGTGCACAGATGTAGCCATTGACAAAGCTTCAAATTCAGGTATGAAACCCTTGAAGGCCTATTATATTTCTTTCCTAAAGTTTCATTACTGTTTATGTTAAGTAATTGCCGCAATGGAATTTCTAACCCTAATGGTTAATTTTTATGGTTAACAATATTCTAGGGTTTGTATTTGCAATTTACTAATCATAGGCTGGAGAATTTTTATTATATGATGCACATTACCAGGGTTTGTACTTTTGAGTTGATTTCTGTATTATTTCCATGCTTAGTTTATGTGTACTATATCTAGTTTTTTTTACCAGTTAGCATATTATTGTTCTACAGGTTGCATTACTTTGCTGACATATTTCATTTGTCAGCAAAAGGTTGTTTTAAATTCAAAATTTGTTCAGAAGTACAGGTTGAATATATATAGAAATACATATATAATAGTATTCAAATAGTTTTATAATTAATTTACTATTTATTTTATTTATAAACTAAAGAACCAAATTTAAATATTCTAAACTAAATCAATTAAGTACAGACAAAAACTAAATCTAAGATAACAATTCATTAAAGACCTTCAAGGTCTGTCTCAACAAGTACAAATTAAATATCGTAACATTCCATTAAATAAATATAATCATAATTAACCAACAGAGAAGGCATCGTGACCATCCATGTGGTCCAATATCAAACTTCTGTCTTATTATATAAATTCCACAGTCAAAATTGCTTAGTCAGTAATCAGATCCATTTACATAACGCAAACATTATAGTCCACGGTCCTAGTATTACGATCATCCTTTCATAAAAAATAAAGTGTTTTAAGGCCCCATATAAATCTACACACAACCGTCACATCACATTAAACAATTAATAACAAAAACCCATTTTTCCAATAGAGGTCGCGACATCGAATCCTATGGATGTCCAGACCCAAGGAAAAAACATTAATAATGAGCCATAAGTATTTTACACACAAACAGTAAGAAAATCACATAACCATCTTCACACAGTCACGCTACAGTAACCAAATGATATCGTGGGTTTTCCATAACCTTTGCTATTACAACCTTTTCCTTTTAATAAACAAATTACATATTAAAATGCCAACTAAACCTATCGCAGTCATTAGGAGAGGCACATGCCATTCATGCCATGGTCTGCACCCACGCTGAGCAAATACAAAACCAAAAGTTCAATAGTATGTCTAAAAACACAGTCTTCATTTAATGCCAACACAAAGCAGATGATGGCAAGCCAACTTGGCTATGACACCATTGCTACAATGGCACAACCCATGGCATAATGCCCCAAGCTCTAGAAGCTTTCCCAACTTAAAATACAAACAAAACAAACAGAGCACTGTGCATAATTCCAAAACCCAAATCATTATTTATACACAGAGTAAATTTCATAGGCTGAAAGCCACGAATCGAACCCAGTAAGTGTTATAGTGGATTTCACCACTCTAGGTGAATCACACTTTGTATGGCCTTCCCCTGTCCCGCTGCAAACTCTTTAGACCCCATGGACCATATTTTATCCTTTGATGTTACCTTGATCATCCCTAAAACTATATGGAAAATGATATACGCGGCTTTTTACCCGATAACCATGTACATACGCGGGTTTAACCCTGATAACCGCGTACGTCGGGATGTGTGCATAATCCAAACTCTTTTGGAGTTTTCCTTGACATGGATCTGACTCATTTGACTCCTGGCCTTCCATATGCCTTGAGATCGCTCGGATTCGACTCTTCATTATCCCTTGTGAAGCTATATAAGGAACCCCTTGGTACATTGAAGGCATAGATATAGAGAGATTGAGAGCAAAGAAATTATAGTCCATTGCTGCCGGAATTATACTTGAGTCTGCATCCCTTTGTCCCTTTGGAGCACTTTTGTGTTCTTCCCAAGCTTGCCTTTGCTAGTGATCTTGCTATTGAGAGATGGAGGATTGAGGTGGTGGAGGCCTAGGTGGGGGATTCGGTTTCTCTGGTTCGCAGACGTACCATCAGAGGTTGTATCTATCTTGTAATATCTGATTTATATAAATAAGAACTATCTTTTCCTGTCCAATGATGTGCATTTGATTGAATATTGTATCCATTGGAATATGTCAAATTCTTTTACATTATTGATTATATATGCTAGAATAGATCTAACACCATGATATATAGTATGCTTGTATTGTTTACTTGTTGTTGAGGAAGTATTATATCAATTCAAGCTGAAGATTGGAAAGATCAATGGGGATCTACTTCAACTGTCCGGAATAAGGTACGAGGTCTGATCCTTTAGTGTTAGACATTTTATTTCTATTGCATATTAGGGAAGATTGATTTCTGGAGTCAAAGCTGTCTGTTGTGGTACCCCAAGCCATAGGAATTTCTCTCCGTAACAGAATTGGCGACTCTGCTGGGGATGTTCCTTGTTTTTCTTTGGGGTTGGGGGCACAATGGGCTTGATATTATTGACTTGCTCTTGGTTTCTCTCTGTTTCTATGTCGCATGTTATAGTATGTTTGTCCATTGACACTCCCCTTTATTGGTTTGGCCTTGACCTGCTTTTTACCACTTCCTTCTCTGTATACGTGGGTTTTTGGACAACAGTCGCGTACATACGTGGATGTTTGGCCAAAAGGCGCGTACATACGCAGCTGTTCTTTATACAGTCGCGTACATCCTCCCTTTTGGTGAGTCTGATGTTGTGGGAAGTTGCTGGGTGGGTTGTGAGTGTTGTTGGGTCTTCCTTGGGTCTGAAGTTGTCTGTTGGATGCTTCTTTTGTGACCAGAGACTGTTTGTACTTATCTCAGGTATAACGTCTATACTGGCATATAGGTTAGGTTCACCACCATTTGCATTTTTGCATGACCTTATGACCATGTCACCGTGACCTTAGGTACGAACCCACTCTATTATGTCATGGAACCTTCTTACTGCTTTAGAAGTGGCATGATATGAGTGGTAGAGCTTCACCTTACATGGGTACCCTAGTTAGCACCTTATTTGCATTTGGTGCCCATGCTGATGTTTCTTCCTTTAGGGTGTGGGAGTTCGTTGTATAGTATTGCCATGACATTTCACAAGAGCCTCATACTCCTCTTGATCTTATGCTGGCCTATTTCCCTCAGGACTCCCTTATGTCAAGTTGCAAATGCATTATCATGAGATTTTCCTGCCTTATTGAGCTTTATGCTAGCTACCCTGACATTGCGTTTCAGCCAGCCATATAGCTCGAGCTTGTCTCATGTCTAGCCATGCAGAGCCATTTTTATATCCTTCGCAGCTTGATTCCCTTTTTACCGGGAGGGGATTTTCCCTCGAGTGTCGATATCCTACACATGTATCCTTGCATTGAGCATAGGTATGTTCCACTACTTGGAACTAGTTTGTTTGCCTTGATGACACTTGTCTCCTCCTAGTTTGTAACTATAAAGCTAGTTTATTCTTTTTTCAAGCTTTTTAAATAACTGAAAAAGTCTAAAAAATTTAAAAAACCAAAATCCGTACAAGGAAAGATGTTATCTTTGGCAGCTGTCGAGTTGTGTCGCCTTCGAACAGAGCACTGTATATCACATCCATTGGTTGGGTTATAGTTTAACTTTAGGAGCTGTACTCGTTTATCTAAGTTTATCTCCACCGACTGGTTAAGCTTCCAGTCCCTATGGAGCCTCTGTTGATGCCTCCTGTGTCACAGAGATGTCCCAGTTTGTATATCGAGTCTATGCTACCTTCATTCAGTCACCATACACCGTTATGCTCTTGTTCGAAGGAAGTTGAAACCTGTGTTGGCCATTCCTCAGTTATCTTGCCTTTGCATGTCAACCATTCCCGGTACAGTTATTGGTTCGTGCACTTAATAATCGAGTCCTTCCACATTAGATAGATTTGCGGAGTACCTCGTGTTGGATGATGGGGGATGCCTTAATGCCCTCCTTCCAGCGGATTTCATCCCATCGACTTCAGATCATTTATTCTGGGATTGGAGTCTAGAGTCCTTTTGAGTGCCTCGAGACTTGCAGTCATCAGTGGCAGGTTCTCTCGCCATCGACAGTTTCTTGGGAATACATCAATGTCCCCTGATCGATGGATTCTCTCAAGTGTTCGACCTCAACACATCTATTCACACTTGTTAGTTTGCACTCTAGTACCTTGATTCCCATTATCATTATCGGTGGGTAATCTCGCGTCTGTTAACGGTATACATCAATGACCGGTAATCAGACGATGGACTACTATGTTCGACCTCGACACCTCTATTCGCATAGTAGGACATGTACTTGTAGTAGTTTGTGTAGAAGACCTTCCATACTGGTGGCATATCTTATATGATACCTCCTTGATCATGCCAGTGTTCATGAGATTTTAGCTCTCGTGACTTGATTCCAGTGTATGTCAGACATTTTCAGCCACGATGGAGATTTTGATCTATTGTATATCTTCAGCCATTTTGGAGATCATGATCCTTTGTATATCTTCATCATGGAGATTCTGATCTATGTATATTGTACGTGGCGATGACCACATATGTGATATCATGTATTATGCCTATTCATGGCCATTGTACTCTTATGTATCAGGGACTGCTATATGTACTTGCAGTTATATGCAGAGTTGTATTATTGTACTATGCTGATTGGGTGGCTGGTCTTCCATTTGGGATCCTTCATCACTCCACTTCTGGGATGGACTTATAATTTATTTCGGCCATCATATGACCCCTCTAACCTCACACATTAGGGGGCATCTGTTATAGCGGATTTCACCACTCTAGGTGAATCACACTTTGTATGGCCTTCCCTTGTCTCGCTGCAGACTCTTTATACCCCATGGGCCATATTTTATCATTTGATGTTACCTTGATCATCCCTAAAACTATATGGAAAATGATATACGCGGATTTTTACCCGATAATCGCGTACATACGCGGGTTTGACCCTAATAACCGCGTACGTCGGGATGTGTGCATAATCCAAATCCTTTTGGAGTTTTCCTTGACATGGATCTGACTCATTTGACTCCTAGCCTTCCATATGCCTTGAGATCGCTCGGATTCGACCCTTCATTATCCCTTGTGAAGCTATATAAGGAACCCCTTGGTACATTGAAGGCATAGATATAGAGAGATTGAGAGCAAAGATATTATAGTCCATTGCTGCCGGAATTATACTTGAGTCTACATCCCTTTGTCCCATTGGAGCACTTTTGTGTTCTTCGCAAGCTTGCCTTTGCTAGTGAGCTTGCTATCGAGAAATGGAAGATTGAGGTGATGGAGGCCCAAGTGGGGGAATCGGTTTCTCCGGTTCGCACACGTGCCGTCAGAGGTTGTATCTATCTTGTAATCTCTGATTTATATAAATAAGAACTATCTTTTCCTTTCCAATGATGTGTATTTGATTGAATATTGTATCCATTGGAATATGTCAAATGCTTTTACATTATTGATTATATATGCTAGAATAGATCTAACACCATGATATATAGTATGCTGGTATTGTTTACTTGTTGTTGAGGAAGTATTATATCAATTCAAGCTGAAGATTGGAAAGCTCAACGGGGATCTACTTCAACCGTCCGGAATAAGGTACGAGGTCTGATCCTTTAGTGTTAGACATTTTATTTCTATTGCATATTGGGGAAGATTGATTTCTGGAGTCAAAGCTATCTGTTGTGGTACCCCAAGCCATAGGAATTTCTCTCCGTAACAGTAAGTCAACATTTTAAAATGCAGCGTTAAAATAACTACACAGTCCCAAATTTTTACATGGTATAATCTATTAAAAACACTGAACAAAATCGTATATACCAAAACTCATTACAGTCTTCATATAAAAGCCAACGCGCAGTGCATTTACATAGAAGGGCACAAAATCCTCTTTTACAAATAGTCAAGTTAATATATTGTTAAATGGCATGCTCTGAGCTATGGCACCATTACAACTAATGGTGCAGCCATGGCTCATATGCCAAACGTCCGAACAAGAGCCAAAAACCTAGAGCGAGCTACATTATAAATCCCAAAGGCAGAGTCAACAAGTGCCACACAAAACCCCAACCCTGTAAAGAATTCCAACTAAGAAATTCCTAGAACGAGAGGAGGCAAGTAAATCTTACTAGCAGGCTTACCATGGCCATGAAGAAGAAATCCCAAATCGACATCATAGCCCTGTGCAAACCCCGGAGTGCCTTCATTTACACCTGCAAACAATTCAACGATGGCATAACAAGCATGACCATGCCATGGAGAAGACAACAAAGCAATGCATTTTACACAGAGCTGGTCTAGCTTACCTGCAAATTGATGGAGGTCGCCTCCCTTCTCCAACTGCACAAATGCCACAATAAACCACAAATCCAAAACCACATAATGCACAAACAGCGAATGCCAAATCCTTTGCTAAGTGTTTTTCACTAACCCCGTGATTCGGATTTATGTGAGAATGAAATGAAAGAGAATATATATATATTCAAATGCACAGATATATATGACAATCAACACAGTAATACAGTGAACTCAGATTCTATTAAACGACTGAAATAGAACAAACTGTAAAACAAAAGTAGCTAGAATAGTGGTAGTTGTATCTTTGAGAAGAGACGTGGAGGCTACACTCACTCGTGACAAGCTGAATACAAAATGAGGCCAAAGGGGCCTATTTATAATAAGAATGAGGCGAGAACCCCAAAAGTCCAAAACGTAACCCTAGAAGATGAACTGTCATAAAGTTTACGGCCCCAAGATGGTAAGTTGAACAGTCAACTTCCCGGGGTCATAACTTTTGCATACGATCTTCGATTTGGGCGTTCGATAGCTCATTGGAAAGGTCTATCTAAGATTTACAACTTTTGGTCAGCCAAATGCATGCCAATGGCAACCATTTGGCCCCGAATATTTAAAAAATGTCGTTTAGGGCCTCAAAACGGCCCCGGAAGTTTAGGACTCGAAAAAACTGCCGAAAAATAACTAGGAAACTGCCACAATGGATAATTGTTTTGAGCCAGTGGAATAGGTGGGTGGCCACTGATCTCCATCTGGATCAATCCTCCCTCCTTAGGAAGCAATGGTCTCCATTGCGTTGAGTGCCCCCATCAAATGGGGAAACTTCTGCTGAACTTGACTCTTAGTGAGCCATTTTCCTTGGTGGAGGAGTTGCCCTGCTTTGACAACTTGATATAGTTGGATCTTCTACTAGCGGGTGCCTTTAACCTGTCTGTCCATGATGTGATCAATGGTTTCTTGTTCCATGCAGTCGGGATTAATCTCTGTAGGTGTCAATTGTTCTGCCACATCCGAGGTGCCCAACAGTGGTGCAAAATATGGTCGAAGTAGTTCCACATTGAATACTGGGTGCAAGCCAAGGAATGGAGGAATGCTTAATTCAAAAACATTATCACCAACTTCCTTGGTGATGGTGTATGGCCCATATCGAAGTGGACGAAGCTTGCGATGGGGTCCTGTCAGCCTCTCTTTCTGTAAATGCAACCAAACCTTATCCCCAACTTGGAACTTGTGTGGAACTCGATGTTGGTCATGTCACTGCATGTATTTAGTATTGGAATTCTCCAGAATGTCATGGACCTGTTGGCAAATGTGATGGATTCGTTCAACAAATCTGGTGGCCTTATCAACCTCGACCTGAGCATGGGAAGTCTCCTCCTGTGTGGATGCAAGGGGTAGAGCTACATCAATTGGGGCCAATGGTTGGAAGCCCAAGCACGCCTGAAAAGGGATGTGACCGGTAGAGCTATGCAAAGCTCGGTTATAGCTATGTTGGACATAAGGAAGGCTCTCATCCCATGTGCGGGGATGTTTAGAATTGTACATTCTTAAAATATGCACAATCATTCGGTTGACTACCTCTGTTTGTCCATCAGTCTGGGGGTGGAAGGCAATCGATTTGCTGAGCTTGGTATCCATCAAGGACCATAGACTAGACCAAAACGTGCTCAAGAACCTACTGTCCCGATCTGAAATTATAGTCTACGGCAGCCCAAAATGAACCCAAACATACTCAAAGAATAGCTTAGCAGTGGCTTCAGTAGAGATGCTCTTCTTACAAGCTATCAGAATGGCCATCTTAGAGAAGCGATCCACAACCACAAAAACACAGTCATTACCATGCTTAGTTGAAGGTAGTCCTGACATGTAATCCATGGAGATGGATTCCCATGGCCTATTTGGAGTGGGAAGGGGAGTGTACAACCCTTTCTTTTTAACAGTTGGTTTTGCGATGGTGCAGGCAGTGCATGATTTGATATATCTATCGACGTCTTGTCGGAGTTTGGGCCAATAAAAATACTTCTGCAAAACTGCCACTGTCTTCTCAATACCAAAGTGCCCTACCACTCGACTATAATGTGCCTCCCAAATCATCTTGCCACACTCGCTTGAAGGAACACAGAGATGACCCAGGTGGCATAACAATCTTTCGTGAAGATGAAAGTCTGCAACTGGTGTACCTGCACATAATGATTGATAGATAGGGCCAAGATCAGGATCATTTCCATATAGTTGAGGCCATGCAGAGGTCTCGTGGCCACAAGAGTTGAGCACCGTGGTTAATGCCGTCACTGGAGGTCGATTGAGGCAATCAACGACTCGATTGGTGCTGCCCTTCTTATATTTAATGTTCAGGTGGAACTGCTGCAAGTAAGTGGACCACTTCTGGTGGCGATCATTCTGTAACTTTCCTTTGGTTTGCATGAATTGCAAGGGCTTATGATCAGTGTGGATGACTGTTTCTTTTCCAAGGATGTAATGCTTCCATTGGCGGCAGGCTTGGACAATGGAGTAAATTTCCTTGTCATAGGTGGGGTACTTGTGGACTGTATTTGAAAGTGTCTCACTGTGATATGCCACGGGATGGCCATGCTGAGTGAGGACCGCACCAACAACGTAGTCCAAAGCATCTGTCTCGATCTCAAAGGGTTGTTGTAGATCTGGTAAGGTAAGGATGGGCGCTGAACATAGGCGCTGCTTCAGCTCCTCAAATGCGTGTTGTTGTGGCTTGGACCAGATGAACTTGGCCTTAGATCCCCCTTTGGTCACCTAGGTAATGGACCAAGCAATTTTAGAGAATCCCAACACAAATATGCGATAGAAGTTTGCAAGGCCTAGGAAGCTGTGAAGCTTTGTGAGATTTGTCGGGGTCGGCCAATCGCGAATGGCTTGGATCTTGGCCGAATCTACATGAACTCCATGTTTGTCCACAATGTATCCTAGATATTGAACCCTTTCCATGCCAAATGAGCACTTCTCTAGATTGGCGTATAACTTGTGCTGTCGTAGGGTTCTGAGGACCTGGTGGATATGCTGGAGATGTTCTGCCCATGTTCTACTGTAGATGAGGATATCATCTAGATATACGACCACAAAGGAATTAGTGAATGGCCGTAGAATGTCATCCATCATCCTCATGAAAGTTGCGGGAGCATTAGTCAAGCCGAAAGGCATGACCAACCACTCAAAAAGGCCTTCCTGACATTTGAAGGCAGTCTTCCAGACATCACTCTGCTCAATTGGCACTTGATGATAGCCATACTTTAGGTCAATCTTGCTGAAATACTTGGCCCCCTTCAGCTGATCGAGGAGGTCATTGATCCGGGGAATGGGATACCGATTCCGGACTGTGATCTTGTTTAGAGCTCGGTAGTCAATATAGAGTCGCCATGTACCATCTTTCTTTTGTACCAGCACAATTGGGCTCCCACAGGGTGAGGAGTTAGGTCGAATGTGCCCCTTTTGGATTAGCTCTTTAATCTGGCGTCTGATTTCTTCATTCTCCATGAGGGAGCGCCTGTAGACTGGACCATTAGGTAAAGGCACACCAGGTATCAAATCAATGGAATGCTTGACTTGACAATGTACTGGAACCCCAACAGGCGTGGTGAAGATGTCTTTGTATGATTCCACAATCTTGTCCACCTGTTTCTGCTGCGTAGAGGGATTCTGTGTGGAGGCGGTGGATGTTGCTATGATCTTTAGTTCCCCCTCAGAATGAACCATGAAGAGTATGAATTTACCTGTCTGGGAGATTACCTTCCTACATTGTTTCGCTGTGATGAGAGACACTGCAGTAGCAGGAAGTGTCTCTGGTATCCTATAGAGTTTCTTTCCCAAAGTAATAATGAAACTGCGAGGCCTAGACTCATACACAGCATGGAATTTCCACATATATGGTTGTCCTAAGATAACATCACAAACTTCAAGTGGGGCAACATCACAAATTACCTAATCTTTGAATGGCTTGATACCGTAGGAGAGGCGGCACTGTTGACTGACGCGGATGTCTCGTCCATGGCTTAGCCAACCAATGCTACAGGGTTGGGGATGCGGAACTGTCGGAAGCTTCAATATTTTGACGACCTCGGCTGAAATGAGGTTCTTCTGACTACCATTGTCGACAATGAAATGTAGAGGTGTCCCCTGCACCCATAGTTGTGAGTGGAAGAGGCGCTCCACTTCCTCTGGCTCGTCTGACTCTTCTACCTGGATCTTTGCGGTTGCTATGGTGGCACTAGGTTCTGCGTCAATGATTTGCTTGCCCCTTTCTTTCTCTGAATCAGTGTCTGAGTCAGAGTCTAGATCCAGGGATTGTTTCTCGGCCAACAATGACTGCTTTGAGCGGCATTCATCAGTGTTGTGCCAGGGGCTTTTATGAAACTCGCACCACTTGTCGGTGTCCTTCTTCGATTTCCCATTACCCTTCTTTGTTTGCGGCTTTGAATGGCTGTCGGGACTTTGACCATCCTTTCTCTGTCCTCTGGGTTGTGAGTTAGGGCCACTTTTTCCCGACTTCTGCTGTTGATTTGTGGACACAAAATCCCGCTTATTCTTTTGCTTAAACTTTTGCTTGATTTTGACGCCATATTGGTAAGCTGCTCCTAGTGAGGATATGTCCAGGAAATCCATCTCTGACTGAATGTACCGGTGAAGCCCACTTCGGTATTTTAGAACCAAGTGTCGTTCACAGTCTTTAATACCCAGCTTTGAGCGCAGGGTATGGAATATATTAGTATACTCCATCACTGCTTGGTCTCTTCCCTGGCGCAATGTCGTCCATCGGGTGTATTGATCATCATAGTTTTCGACAGGGTAGAATTCCTCTTTGACAACATCGACAAAAGATGCCCAAGTGGGTGCTGTTTCGAATATCTCAGCGTCCTCCTTTTCATGGCTCTCGCAGTACCCATCCCACCAATATTTGAGATGGGGGAAGGACTTAAGGAGTGCGAAGGTGATCTTTTCACTGTCGGAAATTTTTTGAATAGAGAAGTAACCCTCTAACATACTTAACCATTTTTCCAAAGCATCTGCATCTATATTTCCTTCAAATAAGGGGATGTCAAAGTTAACTTGTACCTTGAAGGGAGTCGCACCCCCTAAATGGCTGCTCGTTGAAGGTGCGTCCGTTGCTGTAGGCATTCTTCGAAGGATTTGGGCAAATTTATCCATCATCTCGTTCCTCTGTCGCGTGAGGGCTTCCTCGAGCAACATTTTAATAGGATCTCCTGCTACGTCATCTCTCTTTTCTTCTCCCGCCATCTGAGGCTTCTTGGAACGACGAGAAGTATTTTCCCCAAGCTCAACTAGTTCGAGACCCAGCTCTCGATATTTAGATCTCGTCGAGGACATGCACCGAGAAACCGCAAGAGCAGAAAGCTCTGATACCACTGATCCGGATTTATGTGAGAATGAAATGAAAGAGAATATATATATATATTCAAATGCACAGATATATATGACAATCAACACAGTAATACAGTGAACTCAGATTCTATTAAACGACTGAAATAGAACAAACTATAAAACAAAAGTAGCTAGAATGGTGGTAGCTATATCTCTGAGAAGAGACGTGGAGGCTACACTCACTCGTGACAAGATGAATAAAAAATGAGGCCAAAGGGGCCTATTTATAATAAGAATGAGGTGAGAACCCCAAAAGTCCAAAACGTAACCCTAGAAGATGAACCGTCATAAAGTTTGCAGCCCCAAGGTGGTAAGTTGAACAGTCAACTTCCCGGGGTCATAACTTTTGCATACGATCTCCTATTTGGGCGTTCGATAGCTCATTGGAAAGGTCTATCTAAGCTTTACAACTTATGGTCGGCCAAATGCATGCCGATGGAAACCATTTGGCCTCGAATCTCCAAAAAACGTCGTTTAGGGCCTCAAAACGGCCCCGGAAGTTTAGGACTCGAAAAAAACTGCCGAAAAATAACTAGGAAACTGCCACAATGGATAATTGTTTTGAGCCAGTGGAATAGGTGGGTGGCCACCGATCTCCATCTGGATCACCCCGATGGAATTAATGGCACCAACTGGTAGCCATTAACACATCCATAAACCCTCACCATAATCTTGTGGATCGATGTTATACCATATACCAACCAAGTCATAAGTTTAAACCCTTTATCCTATAGTTTCGCCACCTTCATATGTTAGCGCAGGATTAGTGCTAATGACATGGTATTTATACCATCGTCTCCCCACCTTATAGTATGCATAGACCTTAACACTATGGCATAGTGTTTACAATGTTATCCCTTAGCATCAAAGTTTAGGTTCTTACATGCCCTTTGCTAGTTCTTATAGGTAGCGTATGTGCATAGATTTTTTGTCTAAGTTTTGTAGTATTCAGGAATCATGGAAAAGATAGTATGCCATGATGCCCTCGCTAGGAAGAACAACATAATTTTCCAAACTTGTAACCAAGGCATGCCTACAAGATAGAAACAAGAGAAGAGTAAATAATTAACCAAGAGATAGATAATTATAATGGTAAGAACAGTAAGATAATTCACAGCATCTAGTTGATTAACGAACATAGCACTTACCTGAGTCATAAAACAAAACAGTAATAAAAGTGCAAGGCAAAACTGGAAGTATAACTAGGAACTGAATTGCTTCAACTAACCAATAATTCCAATGACGCAATTGTAACCTGTAAGTCAAGAGTAACCTCTCAGATTGTCATGGGAGAACGAGCCCCGCCACTCCAACACTCTGTTCCCATCAACAAAGTTAAGTTATTTTTTATTAAATAAACAAAGTACACATGTGCAGGAGCAAAACAATGATCTATACAATTCATTAATTCACCGACAGTAATAACTAAGATGTATTAGTAGTTTAAATAATAGAATTAAGACATAAGAAGTAAACGAATTAATAATCACTGAATTGATAAGAGAGTAACATGACAGTATGGGCAGTTTCTGAAGAGATTGAAAGTATAAGTAGCGCATGTAATTCCGCACAAGTAATAATGATCCCCTTTGGGGTAGTGTTCACTAGCCTATAAATTTTTTTTTTCAATTTTTTGGGACATTACAATCAGATCCAATAGTATTTATTGAATCCACTCATGACAATCAGGATGACAATGACGCTTAGATATCCATCAACAATTGTAATCAAGCTACCTATTTTTTCAAACACAAATACCTCAATCTTTTCAATCTTCCGATATAAAAACCCTATCTTCATCTGTGCAATGAAATAACAAACACAACTGTGATACGTAATTACCATGAACCCGTGATCCCATGAATCACTTTGCAGATGGAGAATCCACTTTGGAGAAACAAAAATTAATTGTTGCAAAATTCCTCCAAATTTCATTATGCACATAAATATGGCATTTGGAAGGGGGTGAGTAGTAGAAAGTTGCAAAAATTCCCCAAATTCCATTCTGCGATAAGTATGGAATTTGAAAGGGGGTGAGTATTAAAAAGGGGAAAATGATAAGGGTGAGTAGTAGAAAGGGGAATATGATTAGGGATGATTTTAAGGAACCATGCTTATTGAAAAGTGTAAAAATGTTGGCGAATCTTACCAATTCTTAAAACGGCAACTATAAAATGTTTGGCGATGTTTTTCAAAAAATATTATAATTTCCAAGGATTTTATATCATTTAGATAATAATTTGTCGATTTTTAGGGTGAAAAAATTTTACCCCATCAAAATTGGGCAAAATAGGGCTTCAAAAAATGCAAAATGACGAATCTTTTTTTGGAGAAAAACATGGAAAAATAGCCCATGGGCTAAATTTCGCCCCTAAAATTATCCATGAATATGATAAAGCGTCTTTATTTAGATTTTTTTTAAAACTTTTATAGACATATGGAATAAAGTTATGTGGCTATTCCATATTTAATGGGGGTTTTAGGGGATGTTCTAACATGTAGAATAGGTTAAAATGATAGAGGATTGATTAAAAGGGACCTCTTTTAATTATGGTGGGGAAAGAGATTGTTGTATATTTATAAAATTATAATCATAAAAGTAGAGTATAAAAGATTTAAAATCTTACTATCCCGCAAATAAAATTTTAAAAGGGGTAAATCATAAAGATGGGAGTTTTAATATAAAAATAATGTTATTTATTTATTTTGAAAGGGAGGATATAGGACTTTTTTTCTCCATAGGAACACCAAGGTGGTAATTCTAACATTCTAGACATAGGCATGATGAGTTGGTGTCCATAGAAAATATAGACAATTAACTGAGAGGAACAAAAGACAATTACTTATTGAAACTTCAACCGAGTGTTGAAAGGGTCAAATAATGATGATTTTGGAAAAATGAAATATGATCATGATAAGTGTGATAAGTTGAACACAATCATATAAAATTTAATACATGATGATTCTTTTAACGAGAAATGACCAATCTCTGAGACACTACACTAACTGGAGTATCGAAACAACGCACTTAATCTATGAGGGGATCTAAAATTTAGTATTTTTTAACAATTAAGATTGATTCAAAGATCCCATATGCAATGTTGAAATGTAGTCAATTGTACAAATTCATTGTCAAAATTGTAATTTTCTATTATTGGAGTGACAACTAAAAATGACCAAATATATGACCAATTCATATTCTTAATGTTATTTATATTTGGTAATTTTTAGTTTAGTTAGTTGTTATCTGGTCATATATTTTAGTCCATGATCAAATTGGTCATTTATCTTGGTCATTTTTAGTTGGCTTGCTGAAGTTTGGTCATTTATCCATTGAAAAAACTATGGTGACCCACTTTTCTGGTTTCTTAGTCATCTATCTCTCATTTTGTACTAGTGCAAGGACTGTCACCTTCCTTCGAGATCCCTTTCCCATCCACAAAGTTGTAGTGAAGGATGCGAAGGGTTTGATCAAGTACACAAGGTTTTTATTGAAGGATGTTGAGGGTCTAATCTAACCCACAAGGTTTTCGAGTGTCTTATCTATCCCATAAGGGCTACCGTTAGCCACATTAAGGGTTGTAGAAGGTTTACATAATCCTTAGAAGGGATACTATAGTTTTTAATAGTACCTAAAGGGATTCAATAATGTCACTAGGAGGTTTTCGTAGTAAACATGGGCTTTTAGAAGGGCTTGGAGATGGGAGCAACAGGTTGGACATGGTTCGAATAGGATACGACTAACACTAAGGGCTAAAATCTATGATATAAAAGGCACTGACAAGCCCTATAAGATTGATAAAATGTCTTAAGAGGTTTTCATAGGGTTTATAGGTTTGAAAAAAAGTAGGGTAACCCCATTAAAGTGGTCAACACAGGCCCATATCAGGATGATGATTAGCTTGAGTAGGCTCTAGAGGATCCCTAGACTGAATGTTGTTGGCTAAGAAGAAAGATTAGAGTTTCTTGGGATAAATATTTGTAAGCTTGGGGCTTACATCAGTAGGGTTTTTCTTCAAGCATCCCATCTTCATATTTCTCTTAGCTTCCTTCAACCTACATGCTTGTCATAAACAAGATCTAGTTGTCATTGCCTCCTAATGGGTTTTCGTCATCAACTTTGAGCAGGTTTAAGGCTTACATAATCCCTCTTGGAATTTCATCACATACAACATATCCAACATTAGGATTTCAAGATGGACAATGGGATCCATTCAGAGTCCAAAAGGTTCGTCATTTTTTCTCTTGAATTTGTACCAAGATGATTTTCTACTGCGATCTCACATGATGGAGAGAGTAGCATTTGAAGTAGTGATTTCTTATTCAAATTCATATGAAAAGATAAGTACTCGGTCTCTTTGTTTTTCTACTCTCATTTGAGAAGGGCTTGATGTTAAAGGCCACTTCATGTATACTTGGTCTTCTATTGATGAATGCATCTAATAAAGGTTGTTGGGTTTTTCCCTCTAGAGGAGAGAGGGTTTTCCTAGGGTAAAAACGATGGTGTCTATTATGCATGATTGTTATGTGAGGTGTGTACATTTTCCTCTGTTTAGTTTAATGTCTCATTGCTCATAAAAAAATAATATGGTTGATACTTTCATGTGTAATGGCGTTAATGAAAATTGTAATATAGACGCATAATTACCTATTTATGTAAGTAGATAAAAAATCAACTTATGGGACCTTAGATACATTGCTTCCTGGTTCTAGAAGTTATTTAGGTCCTAAGAATCTAGAAATAAATATCTTCTAAAAGAGGAGGTTCATGCTCTTATAATAATCATATCATTAGGGGAATTTTGAGGTAAAATATGGGCCTCATAAAGGATATATTAAAATATTATGAACTAGGCATTTTATAGGGAATGTATACTTGACAACTCACATTTCCACCACATTAAATGTACAATTTAGATAACCATGGTTGAGTTATATAATAGAAACATAAATAATAAAAAATATTATATTGAAGTGACTAAAAGCTAATTTTAATTTCCAAAATATGTGTAGTACTTGGTTGCATTCATGTCCTTGAACTTGGAGATCAATTTTAATAATAAAATATAAACACAATGAAAACACAATCAAATATGTTTTAATAATAAAATATAGACACAATGAAAAGATAATCAAATAAAATACAAAATTAAAAAACATCAAAATTTTCAAAATTTCTCCAACCACACATTGAAAATTACAAATTGAAATTTAAAATAAAAAGATATATATTTTTTCTTAATTTTTTATTATAACTTATATTCTTTTATTTCTTTATATAATTTATATATTTTTATTATATAATTAATTTAGTGTTTGAAAATTAAAATTTAAAATAACATGTATCTTTTTAATTTTTTATTATAATTTATCTTTTTTAGGCTCTTAATAAAATTTACATGTAATATGCTTAACCTATTATTTGAGAATAAAATTTAAAATAATAAATGTATATGTATTTTTTAATTTAAATTACTTATTTTCTTATTAAATCAATTTATGTTTTTAATAATGAAACTAATTTAGTTAATTTATCATAAAATATGATAAAAAATTATTAAACCAATTTATGTTTTTTTCTATAATAATAAATTAATAACCTATTATTATTTTTTAATTTTTTTTTCTTACATTTTATAATATATAGAAATATTTTAACATATTCACATTATACTCTAAATTTAATATATATATTATATTTATATATATATGAATTAACAACAATGTCTGTTTCATACTCGTGTGATACAGGGCCGATTCTCACGGCTTTAGCATAACCCCTATGCCTGACCAACTATGGGCTCAACGTTTGTGCACATTTCACCATGACTTGAACCACTGACTTACTTAACATCTTGTATGTCTTAACATAACGTGCAGTTGTCAATCAACCTATATCCCCGCCCCTTATTAATATATTCTAAATTTTGAAAATTTAAATTTTGATTTTAATATAGGTGATCACATATATTCTATACTTAATTCTAATCTTTAAAATTTGATTTTAATAATTTAGGTGATCTTATATATTCTATACTTAAATCTAATCTTTAAAATTTGAGTTTTTCTTAACTTTTAACTAATTAATTGTAATATTATTTTGTAAAATATTGTTTTTTAATATAATTATATAAGTTAATATTTAATATTTTAAACTTTGATTTTAATATTTTGTAGTTTTTAGTTAATTGTACTATAAATTGATAAAATATTATATTTTAATAGGATGTTTTGTTTATAATTTAGTTTTTTGAAAGTTAGTTTTTAAATTGGGATTTTATGAATATGTTATTTTATAATATTTTTTATTGTAAGTATTTTTATACAAATTTAATAATAATATATTTTAAAAGTATGAGAAAAGTTAATAATACTTTTTAAAAATAACAAAATAAAATAAAGTTCAATTAAAAATATATAATTATATGATATTTTTGAGATTAAGAAAAATAAATAAATATATCATATATTCATAAGTAAAAATGTGTAACTAAAATATATTTTTAACATTAAGAAAATTTTGATAAATATTACATATATTGAAAATTGTGTAAAGACATGGATATTAAGTGAAAAGACATATATTATCTTTTGTCAAAATATATGAAGGGACAATAATATATTTTATTGAAAAAGTGTGAAAAGACATTAGTACTTAACTCTAGGTGTAAAAGTAATAATATATTTTATTGAAAAATATGAAAAGACATTAATACTTTACTCTACGTGTAAAAACACTTGTAGACTAACATGGTTAACCATAGATTTTGATCAACCTTTTAGAATATGACAAATACTTAACCTTAATTCAAGTAATATCAACTCAACTATTATAGATGATGACATTCTCTAGATTGTGATTGGTTCTTAAAAAGTTGATTTTAATAGTACGTTTTTTATTTGGAGGCTCATCTTTTACCTTAAAATTCCCCTAATGATACCCTCTTCTATGATCTTGTACAAGCTGACACTTCACCCTTTACATGACAAAAAATGGTCCAACAATGACACATGCTCAACATATTGTATGGAACATTATTTGAAGTATGAAACATGCTCAATCCATTGTATGGAGGCTTCCTATAATAATTTTATCGCTGTTTTCAATGGCTAGTATTTATGTGAAGTAAATTTTAGTTCATATTAAAGAAACATACACAGAGGTTAGAAATTTAGGCATTACTGCAACCTATGGTATCTTCAATTAAGTAAGATATGTTTATTTCATGTACTTGTTTAATCGTCACTCTCAAGTCTATGATGTAGACTGCATTTCATGTTTTATCATTCCATTATCTCAATATGTATCCAATAAGACCCCATATTTATAAAATTATGTTTGGTTTACTAAAATAAGAATAAATTCAACACATAAATTAGGCCCATTGCTTTTCAGAAACCCTCACTCAAGGGAATCAAATAGTTTTTTAAATCTTTCTATTTTTATAGAAATATTTATCCTACAATAACATTTATGTGTGAGAGATTCATTTGAAGCCAATAAAATATCCATAATTCACATGCCTACAATCTATAGAAAGTTCATACCCTTGCTCATGTATGTGGTCTCAGCCTCACAAATATGCAAAATAAATGGTTGTGTGAATACTTTCAAATAAATATTTTTGTTTGGCCTTTCGACTCTTGTCTACATTAAAAATTATTGTTATGATATCTATTCATCCAAGAATTCAATACTGAAAATTTAGGAATGTTATGACCCTTTGCAAATATAAGGAATCACTTGTGAAAAAAAATTGTAATTTGACATGAACCATGCCCACATATATAATGAATGAGAAATTAGTGTACGCATAGTATGAAATTCCAACGTTTGGACCTTTACCCTCCAACCAAAACAACGAGAGTCGAAACCAACAATTTTGGGAAAAAATATTTGTTTGATGAAATCGCTGGTATGAGATGCATAGCTTGCGCAATCCAAGTGTAATAAAGGTTTTATAGGTTGTTGAATCCAAATGTAATGCATGCATTGCACAATAAAAATGTGATAAAGTTTTTTGTAGGTTGTTGAATCCATTTGTGCAATCAGAATATCTAGTTGATGTAGATTTACAAAACATTTCAGCAAAATTACATCGCCGGATTCTAATGAGGGAAAATCTTAAAAGGCTCAAAACGTTGGCATTTATCAAAATACAATTTGCATATATAAGATATTATTTTACCCATTCATAAGGTTATTCCTAGTTGTGCATGATTATTCCATACTACATGATTATTGAATATTGCTACCTTTGGTTATAGAGATCCTAGCATTTCTTAAAAATTGTAGGTGAAATATCAACCCACGAGAGGATTATGGTGGTGATTTTGAGGTTATAACGTTAGAGGTTATTTTTATTTCCTAATACATGGTTTGGTGCCACGATATAGGTCTTTTTTCGACACCATTTGTTCTTGAGGATTATGCCCCATGTGTGGGGCCTAAGCCACCATAATGGGCATGTTAGAGAGATATGTTTCTCATTTAAATCTTTCGGATGCTAAGTGTTGTTCTCATCGTTGATTCAATGGTTCAATTCCAAAAGATAAATCCTTACACTAATATTTTCATTCATGGCTCATGGAAATGTTTAGGGCCTTAGCTATCACATAGGCCATACATAGGAAATTTCTAGCCTGCAAGAGGAATATGGTGGCCATATCAATTTTTGTAAAACTTAGGATGAGTTTTATGAACAAAATTCCCATTTATAAGGCCTACTTAGTGGATAAGGACCCCACAAATTATGGATTATGAAACATTTACATGGGTATCAAGAACTGTTGGAATATTTGACAATGCTGACAGCGGGGGGTGAATCAGTATTGAGAACTTTTAACAATTTAGAACCACTTATAACTTATTCATTAAAACAAAGAATCAACAAGATACACAGAAAAGAACATTTAACGTGGAAGCCCAATTGGGAAATCCAAAAACAATTTCTATAACTGCAAAATTATATTTACAATTGTTTTTGTGAGCTACAACTTGTTGGAGACACCAATCCCCAATTTTTTCAGCTACACCTAAAGAATGCTGCAACACTGTGGTTTTTGTCTTTTCCAACAGACAATGATGCTACAACACCCTGTTTTCCAACCACTAATAGAAAGATGATACCAATCCCTTGTATGCTTGCATCCTGCCCTAGCACCACCGTACCTCCCTAATTTGATGTTTTTATTCAATTCAGTCACTGATTATTCTTCACTTCACTTTTCTATGTCTTCTCTTGTTGTTACATCGATCTGGATTGCGTAGACATCTTTATTCCACTTCGAACTTATGTTTAAATACTTCTTTCATCATGTCTTTGAACCATTGTTTATTTTCATCATTGTGTCCCTTCATTAAAACATTTTCACTATTGCATCTCTTTATTATGGATGTTTGGGAACACTAGGTATTACCAAAAGACTGAACAACTTGAGCAACCGCTTCACACAAATAGATCATAGATCAACAAACAGATGTTTGCCACGTGGTTAAAACTCTCGAGAGGGAAACCATCCACGGCCCCAGCCAAATAGCTACTTGGAGCAATTTATTATGCAAAAGAAAAAAAGTTACATGAGCTTCTCATAATCGATCAACTAGCCAAGGACCCTCTATTCTCTTTAAATAGAGATCATAGATCAATCAGGTGTTAAGGAACAGATCAATGGTAAGTATGATTTAAGAGAAATTGAACCATCGGATCACTTTATGTCTAGAGCATATCGTGACCGTTGGATTAAAATATTTACAAATGCATACTAATGCATACTAAAGAAACACACTTTACCTAATGGATATATTACACAAGTTGATCTTAACTAACTCCTAAGTGTCTACTAGCATCCCACCTTAAGAACAACTTGGGATATGATTGAAGGATTTACAAAAGTGACACTATTAGGAGAACGAAGGAGGAATTAGAGCCTATCCCCCCTTAAGGACACATTCCTCAACTCCTAACATAGATCGAAGTTTAGAAAACTTCGCTTCTTAAAGAGACTTGGTGAAGATGCCTGCAACTTGATCATCTGTAGGGAAATAGAGCATTTCAAGAACACAATCATGAACAAGATTTCTGATGAAGTGCATGTGTAGCTTAATGTGTTTGCTGTGTTGATGTAGAACTAGATCTTTGGCAAGCTTGATGGCACTTTTATTGTTGCACCAAAGTGGAGTAGGTTGCTGCTGCTCGAATCCAAACTCTGAAAGGATATGTCGAAGCCATAAAGCTTCCTGACTGGTATTAATTGCAGCTTGATATTATGCTTCTGCTGAAGAAAAAAGCAAGAGCTTGTTGTTTCTTACAAGCCCAAGTGATAGGTCCAGATCTCAGACTGAAAACATAACCTGCAGTAGACTTTTGATCATCAGGATTGCCGGCCCAATATGAATCAATGAAACTAACCAACAAAGGTTTCCCCCCTGTACTGTAATGAATACCAAACTGAATTGTACCTTGAATATATCGTAGTATTCTTTTTGCTTCTTTCTAGTGACTTTCATGAGGATTTTGCATATAACGGGAAACACAACCAACAGCAAAGGAAAGGTTATGGTGGGAATGAGTTAAGTATAAAAGACTACCAATAAGCTGACGATACAAAGTGGCATCTACTTCAGGGGAAGTACAAGTGGCAAAAAGTTTGACTCAAGACTGGAAGGGAGAAGGGCCTGGTTTACAATATTCCATGTGGAAGCGACGAAGAAGGTCATAAGCATACTTAGATTGGGAAAGAAGGATTCCTTCTTTGGTTTGTAAGACTTAGAGACCAAGAAAATAATGCAAATGTACTAAGTCTGATATTTCAACATTTTTCTTAAGACTGGATTTCACATGGGTTATAAGTTTAGGGTCACTACCAGTAAGGATAAGATCATCAACATAAAGAACACGTATGATGAGATGGTTTCCTACTTTCTTGGTATAGACATTGGGGTCAGAATGGCATCTAGAAAAACCAGAATCAAGGAGAAAGTTATCCATTTTGGCATACCAAGCTCTAAAAGCTTGCTTAAGGCCATATAAGGATTTCTTAAGGAGACAAACAAGGCTAGAGTTATCCTGAACATATCCAGGAGGTTGTTCCATGTAAATTTCCTCCTGTAAATCACCGTGTAAAAAGGCAGACTTGATATCCATTTGATGGACTTCCTAGTTATGTAGGGTTGCAAGGGAAAGGACAAGGTGGATGGAATTCATTTTTGCGACAGGAGCAAAGGTTTCATTGTAGTCAATCCCTTCAACTTGGGAAAACCTTTGGCAACTAACCTTGCCTTAAGTCTTTCAACACTTCCATCTGATGCATACTTAGTTCTGTAGACCCATTTACATCTGACAAGTTTTCTTCCTTTGGGAAGAGGAACTAGATCCCAAGTATCGTTTTCCATTAGGGAACGATATTCTTCATCCATAGCTGCATCAAAATATGGATTTCTTGAAGATTCTACAAAATTTTCTGGATCATGATTCTCGAAAACTTGAACCAAAAGAGAAAAGGCTCTCTGAAACTGAGAACGTGTTCGACGTTGATCTCTAGGATCATTGGCAAGATCACCAGCTGCTTCACATGTTGAACGGACCCATCGAGGAAGTATTGGTGATGGTGCAATTGGAGGAGCATGAGCAGGCGGAGGTGGATTTTCATCCTCACTGTCATCATCAGAAACTGGAGTTGGAAACCTATCAAGGAAGTTGGAAGAAGAAGAAGAAGAAGGCACAATTTCCAAATCAGGCTCACAGGCCAAAGATGGCACACCCTCCAAGTTAGGCTCGCGGGCTAAGAGATTTTCATCAAATTCAACACCTCTTCTAATGATTATATCATTTGAATGGGGCTGAGGAAGTCTATAACCTTCGACATCTTCTAAATATCCAATAAATATGCACTTTTCACTTTTAGGCTGCAATGCTTTCCATTTTTCATCCGAAATGTGAGCCCATGCTTCACAACCAACCGCACGAAAGTGACTTACATCTGGTTTAATTTTACTCCATGCTTCTTTTGGTGTTATACCTTGTAAAATTTTAGTGGGTGTGCAATTAACTATGTAATTTGCACAATTTATGGCCTCAGCCCAATATTGAAGACTTAGTCCCTTAGATTGGATCATACAATTAGCCATTTCCTTTAAAGTGCGGTTCTTCCATTCAGCTACACCATTTTGTTGTGGTGTATATGGAACAGTGTGTTGTTGTTGGATTCCTTGTTCAGTGCAAAAAGTAGTGAACTTGTTGTTAACATATTCTCCTCCATTGTCAAGTCTTAACTTAATAATTGGATGACCAGATTGTTTTTCAACAAGGGCCTTGTAGGACAAGAACATGTTAAATACTTCACTCTTAAGTTTTAGGAAGTAAACCCAAGTGTGTCTAGAGTAGTCATCAATGAAAGTTAAGAAATATTTGAAACCAGAAAAGGAAGCAGATGGAAGAGGGCTACACAAGTCACTATGCACAAGCTCCAAGGGAACCAAGGCATGCCAAGAGGAACGTTTGTCAAAACTATCCCGATGATGCTTTTCGACTACACAACCGAAGCAAACACCATCCTTGAAAGATACAATTGGAAGACCAGTCATCATATTGTCTTTACATAGTTGTTGCAATGAGCGATAATTTAAGTGACAAAATCGCTCATGCCAAATTTTGCTCAAGTTATCACTATGGGCAACAAAAACTGAAGGAAAAGGTGATGACCCAAAGTTGTTAAATTTGTACAACCTGGTAATATCATCAATAGTTCCAGTAGCAAGGACATTTTGAGGATTTTTAAAATCCTTGATTACAACTTAGTGAGGTGTAAACGTCACAGTTTTACCTTCACCCGAATGAGTAATTTGATAGACTGATAACAAATTGCAGGAAATTTTTGGAACACATAGTACATCACTAAAATGACCATTTTCTACTCGAACTATTCCATATCCTACAACACTTAGAGATCTATCATCACCAATAAAAATTTGTTTGGTGTTACATTCATGCACAGTAGAAAATATGTCTTGATCCTTAGCCATATGATAAGATGCTCCATAATCAATGAGCCATTCAATTGGAGTAGAAAAAGAAGATGCAGTATAAGAGTAACCAGAAGCACAAAGTGCATGTCCATGAGATGTAGATTTTGAAGATGAATCTAGGCTGATGTGGTGCTTCTTCATTGTTGCTTCTAAGGCTACCATCTTCTTAAAACACTTAGATTCATCATGATTATATTTTCCACAAAAATTGCAATGACGCTGAGTCTTCTTTCTTTTTTGCTTGGATCCTTTGTCATTTTTTAAAGAAGGAGTTGACCGAGAGGGTTTGGAACCCTTGTTGTTTGGCTTATTATTGCGAAAATTCTATTTCTTGGGAGGCTTGGACTTCTCTTTCTGTTGGGACGATAAGGCTTTCCCAAATGTATCTACATTGTTAATTATTCCAAGATGAATGAAGTTATCTTGCTCTCTAATTAAGGATCACAAAAAAAATCAATACTAGGCTCTTGATAGCTAGTTGCAGTCAAGGATTCTTTCATGGAGTAGACGGTAGATACAAAAACAGAATATGCAGGTCCAAGTTTGGAAAGAATATGATAAATACATTGTATGTCTTCTTTCTTAATCTTGCATTCTGCACATAAAATTCTAAGAGTTTTATACTTAGATAAATAGTATTGAATGCATGAAAAATCATTTGGATTCAAGGAAATCAACTCATTCTCAAGTTGATGACCCTGAATTTCATTGAGTTTACCAAACACAAATTCCAACTTTTCCCAAGCTAAATCAGGTTCATCAATTCGAGATATGTGGAATCACAAATCAGTAGAGATTGAAATCCCAATCAATCCACGAGCTTCATCACATCTATTTACCCATTTATTTTTCTTATCATCATCAGTGGGTTTTGTTTCTTTCCCTGAGGTTATCCTGAAAAGTTCCGTACTTCACAGAACATCCTTCATACAAGATTTTTATGAGAAATAGTTAGAACTTATAAGTATAATATCACAAGGGGAGGCCATACTATAAAATAATGGCTGAAAGAACTGAAACTAACTGTCTGGATGCAAAGAGCTCAAAAAAATATGCGGTTTAAAAAAAATGACACTAAAAACTGATTCTGGATGATAAAGTTATGCTTGATCAAATCAAATGTTGAAGATGTCCCCAATAGTGACGTGGCAGATATTAACTTGACCAACTAAAAAAAAGAACCCCCCTCTTCCCAAGATCAACCTTTGACAATCACTTTACAATAAAGTTGCTTTGAAGTGAATCGCTTTTGTTGAATAAGTGAGGTTCACTTTTACAATAATATTACTTTTAAATAGTGCGACAATAAATTAAAAGACTTAAGTGACTCACTTTTTATTTTATTTTATTTATGTGAGATGCACTTTTACAATAAAGTAACTTGAAAATAGAAATTGCATGCACTAAAAAATAGCTTAATAAGACTTGAACTCAAGACCTATTAAGGAATAAAGCAACTTTGGACCAAGTGAGCTAAGTTTAAAAGGTACATAAAAGAATGGAAAGAAGAAGGTTTTTTTTTTTTACTCTTCTCTCTCGTTCTCCGCGCTTGCCTTTTTTTTTCTCCAAATTACAAAAAAAACAAAAAAAAAAACAAAAAACTTTTTCCACACAAAGGGGTTAGATCTTGGTTAGCTTACCCAAAAAGTCTATGTTTTCAAGTTTTCTTGCTTTTTCTGATTTGCCGTGATCGCACAAGGTGCACGACAAAGAGCATATGTAGCCGAGAAGACAAGAAAAAAAATTTCTCTTTCTATTTCTGATTCGCCGCGATCGTGTAACGTGCACGACAAAGAACACACGCAGCCAGGGAAGGCAATCGTTCGAGACTAAAACAGTAAATATTTAGTAATAAAACTGATAAAATATGAGAGATTTAAAAAAAAAAAAAAAACAAATCTATCACTATAACATTATACCTTCAGATTTGCCGAAATGGGTGTTTCTGGAACAAATGGAAATGGTTTTCGGTGAAATGAAAAACTATTTACCAATGGAAACGATGGCTCAGACACAATGGAACAACTCCCATAGGCCACAAATGCACAAAAAATTCAGAACTAGAAACCCTTTCAAAGTTTTGGCAACACCGGTTCCAGATCTGGATCAAAACCGAATGCGGCTCTTCATAAATGATCTGGTACCATGTTCGGGTACACAGTGTATTCCCAAAAGATCGAGCACCTTGAGCAACCGCTTCACACAAATAGATCACAGATCAACACACCAATGTTTGTCATGTGATTAAAACCCTCGAGAGGGAAACAGCCCGCGGCCCCAGCCAAATAGCTACTTGGAGCAATTTATTATGCAAAAGAAAGAAAGTTACATGAGCTTATCATAATTGATCAACTAGCCAAGGAACCTCTATGGTCTTTAAATAGAGATCATAGACCAATCGGGTGTTAAGCCACGGATCAATGGTAGGTATGATCTAAGAGAAGTTGAACCATCGAATCACTTTATGCCTAGGGCATATCATGACCGTCGGATTAGAATATTTACAAATGCATACTAATGCATACTAAAGAAACACACTTTACCTAACGAATATATTATACAAGTTGATCTTAACTAACACCTAAGTGTTTAAATATCCTAACAATGGAAACGTTCATTTTCATGAACTGGTGCAAAATAGGTCTACCTATTTTGGAAGACCTATAAATTTGTATTCAAGCACCGTTTAGGAGAAATAAGATCACGACCAGATGCACACATCAACAAGATACATCCCGATGGTATCAAATTATTTTTATTAGTTTTCTACATAATTTGGTAGTCATTTTACTACGGAAACTTAGACTGATGTTTCAATACTTAGTCATTTTTTTAGCAAATTTCCCAAAGTAATATGAAACCTCATTTTGGTAGACCTGTAACTTTTTCTTCAAGCATGTTTTATGGGAATTGATATCATGGTGAGATACACACATCAACAAGATAAAACCTGATGCTCTCATATAATTTTGATCAGTATCATACGGAATATGGCATACATTTTACTGATACCACTTAGGAGAATTTACCAGAACTGAAACAATGCAAATCATGCTAGAAAACACTTTTGGCAGACTAATAACTTCATCTTCAGAGACTGTATTGAAAAACCAATCATATGGTTAGATGCACAAGACAACAATATAGATTTCTTTATCCTAAGAATCATTTAATTCATTAAATACAAAATATGCCATGTATTTTCCAGAGGTCCCTTAGGCAAATTAAGAAGAATTTATACTTAGTGTTTTTTTCTGAAGTTTCAGCAAGTTCACATACTTTTACAAAATGGTGTCAAATTGTAACAATGCCTTCATGAGAGGACTATAACACCATAATATGACTTTTCAATCTCATCACACATGCCACATGCCATGTCATCACTTCCTTTGGTATTCTTGTGTCATTAATGAACTATGATTTTCTGATACTTGCTCAATTTTTAGAGTTTTAGCAAGAGTTTCAGTAATTTGCCATATTTTGCATAATGGTGTCAAATTGTAAAAATGACTTCATCTGAGCACTACAACATCATTATATGAATTTTAAACCTCATCACACATGTCACATCATCATACATGCCATGTAATTTCCTTTGCCATTAATGAACTCCTTTGATAGTAATGTTGACCATACTCAACAGTCCCCCCCTTTGGAATTAATGGCAACAACTCTTCAATTTTCTCCCCCTTTGAAATTAATGACAAACGTTTTCTTTTTATATCTCCCCCTAACATAATTCCTTTTTTTCCCTTTTTATATCTATTGTAGGGAGATTACTCCCAAATTTTGTCTAAGATGCTCAAATACTTCTTTGGGTAGTGGCTTAGTGAAGATATCAACTATATGTTCCATTGTATCAACATATCCCAGTTTCACCACGTTCTGTGGTACTTGATCCCTCAAAAAGTGATATTTTGTAGGGATTTGCTTTGTCTTGGAGTGCATAACAAGGTTTTTTGATATGTTTATGGCACTAGTATTGTCACAATTTATCACTATTGGATGCTCATGCTTTATAAGTAAGTCTTCCAATGTCTGTTTCATCCAAATTACTTGAGTGTAATATGATGTAGCAGCAATGTATTCGGCTTCTGCTATATATAGTGCAATGCATGCTTGTTTCTTTCTTAGCCATGATACCAAATAGTCTTTCAAGTAGAATGTTGCTCCATTGGTACTGTTGCTCCTAAATTCTGTACTGACTACTTAGCACAAAGTTTAGACACCTTGAATTAAATGAATCTGGATTTTAAAAGCATAAGAGGAACATGAAGGTGTGGATGAATGATCAAAGGTATTGATAGGTATATAGAAAGGATGGTAAATAAAGATGATGTAGAAACACATAAATACAAACAGTATCATATGTATGAGCCAGCCATGAACCAGGTATATAATCACAAACAGTTGATCACATATCTAAATATTGAATGCCTTAATAATCGAAAAAGTTTTTGTGTAAAAGGTAATACAAACACACACATCTGTAATGAGAAACTAGCATCTGAAATACCAAGTTTCATAAGAATCATGACATAAGTATCAAAAACATGGAATAGCATTTGTATTGATAGAAATCCAAAGTGGATCATTTTAATATTTATCATCCACCATAAAGCCCCAAAATATACCCACATAGCTGCAAAAGAATTTTATAGTTTCAGATTGGTAAACTCGACCCTCACAATCACTCATAGCCCCTCAGGCTTGAACCTCCTCTTGGTGTCTTACATATTACAATATTTATATGAGATAAATGCCCTGAATAAGCAATTGCATTTAATCATAAAGCATCTGAAAAGACTTTGATTATCTACTAGCTGATCCCTTGATCTTTTATTTTCCATGGTCTTTGGCTAACAGATGGCCTATCTTCCCTGAACAAATTACTATCTCAAAACCGGTAGACACTGCAGTGATATGCTCCTGTAATATCTTCTTCGAAAAATGAGAAATAAGGACCCAAACTTCTCCCTTCTGCGAGTGGTGGTAACTAAATAGATCATTTGTCAGCAAATCTGAAGATAACCTTTGACTTGTAATTATTGAGATATTTTGGTTGTCTTTATGGGTATTCTCACTGAATATTCTTCAAATGTGGAGATAAATCGTTGATGCTAATTAGATTCCAAGAAATATAAGGATGAATGTTGACTGTTGATCATTATCCTGGAAATCTAGAACTGCTCGAATCTTTTTCCTGGAAAAATGGATATGATCCTCTCCCTCCGGATACTTTGGCACTAAACCCTTCTCCTTTATGGCTTCAGGGTTTTCTTTGGAAGGTATTTGCAACCTAAATTCTCCACACTGACTCCTCCTCATGTAACCCCATATGCTATGGACCAATATAATTGTTGTTAAAGAAGTCGTTCCTTGAAAATTTTGAAAAATAGAGTACTCTAAATAACTCTGCAAGCTGTATCTTTAACCTTTGTCACGGTTTAGCTTGGACCTTAGTTGCATTCAATAATTCATCTCTTCGTTGTGATTAATAGCTACATCTTCTTTACCTTTTGAACACCGATTACAATAGATGGAGCTTTGAACATTTTATATATATATGCATCTATCTTTAAAATTTTCTAACATGCTATGCAGATGTAACACAGGCTCAAATCTATGCTGTAGATAACCATCTCTAAAAAAACTGAACAACCGATATATCTATGGTGTACTCCATATTTGAAATTAGGATCAAATGCTAAAATTCAACGACAGACCTTAGCTTTGGGTTTTCATCAAATTGTTGGTTGGATTATTTGTCTAATTAAATAAATAGTTTTGAAACTACCAAACATAAATTATCAACCCAAGGAAGTCTTTTATTTCAAAGGTATCATGCAAGATCTATGCTAGCACAATTTCTACCTGACACTGTTATCTATTGATATGAAATCTAAACTCTTTGTAGACTAGATCACACCTGCTTGAAAATAAATCAAACTTAAAACCTATTCATGAAACCAAACTGTAAATCTAACACACTTCAAACAAAATCTATTCTTATGAAACAAGATCTAACTGCATGAATCTAAAAGAAGTGCTATGTTTGCCAACAATCTATCAAACGAATTAATAGGAAAACTACTATGACAAATCTAATGAATAAAAGCATACAACTATGATCAATCTAATGACTAAAAGCATGAACTAAGTAATAAACTAATATATAAAATAACACACCTCCAATCAACACTATTAGCATCTGCTTAGGGAAGAGGGCCCTTCCTCCAGTGAGCAAAGCTGGATCTCCACAATGAAAGTCTACAACTCTAGAATTAAGAAACTTCCAGCATGCATTATCAGAATGAAAGTATTACAATAGAGTCTAGATCAAATCCTACAACATAACATTACTTTTCTCTCCTCTCCCTTCTCATGAGATTGATTACATAGTTATACATAAATTCTGTCAAGAGAATGAGAAACCGAATCCCAATTTGTGATATGTTTCAACAAATTTGCTAATTTGGAAAACCAGCCATAACTGCAAATATGTAAAATACTCTCTCGAAGAACCACCTGTATATCTCGAACGACAGCATTTTTTGGAGATTTCACCACGAGTCAAGTAAATGAGGCCGTTACGCACAAAATCCATGTCTCGAATTTTTTATATTCATATTTTATGTAAATATAGGTGATATTAGACACTAAAAATAACCAAATAGCGAATTTACTTTTTGAAAGAAAACCCAAAGAAAGCCAATTGGCGAAATTTTGCCCCTAAAAATTACCCTGTGTAACAAAAGCAAAGTGTATTGCAGCTAGTACTATAAAAGCAAAGTGTATACCAACTAGTACTATAGAAGCAAAGTATATTGTCGCTAGTACTNAAATTAACACTCAAATGTGTAAATTTTGGCAAATATTATGATAAAAAAACATATTTTATGTAAATATAGGCGATATTAGACACTAAAAATAACCAAATAGAGAATTTACTTTTTGAAAAAAAAGCCAATTGGTGAAATTTTGCCCCTAAAAATTACCGTGTGTAACAAAAGCAAAATGTATTGCAGCTAGTACTATAAAAGCAAAGTGTATACCAACTAGTTCTATAGAAGCAAAGTATATTGTGGCTAGTACT